>JAFMOC010000740.1:145000-146055 GCA_019802505.1 Corydoras sp. C115 | reverse complement strand
AAACAAAAAACACTACCCAATACATCCCCACACAAAATACATAACACACACACAAACTACACACACACATACATACACACAAAAAACACACCACACCACACACCCTCTCTCTCCCCCACCCACACACCACACACATACATACCACAAACAATACACAACCTCCTCTCCCCTCACACCACACACACCACACACAAAAACGTACACACACATATGCATACACCAACATCCATACACACACCACACGACATCACACACCAACAAATACACACACACAAACCATACAACACCTTCGATACACACAAACACACACACACACACACACACACATACATACACACAAACCCATACACACACACACTCTCTCTCCCTCACACACACACAAACACACACACACAAATACGTACACACAAACACACACATACACACACACAAACACAAACACATACACACACATATACATACACACAAACACACACACACTCTCTCTCCCTCTCACACACACACACACACACATATACCCACACACACATATTTATACACACACACACACACACTCGCTCACCAACACACTAACACACTCACACATACACACACTACCACACACACACACACACACCACACACACTTTATTTAGGATCCCCCCCCCCCCCCACACATATGCCGCAGTTCTATTGGACAGCTGGTGCCTCTCGGCCAAATCCCACGTCCCCCATCAGACCCCCGTACACCTCCTCCTGCTCCTCCCCCCCCCTCCTGCTCCTCCTCCTCCTCCTCCCCCCCCCCTCCCCCCCCCCCCCCCCCCCCCCCCCCCCCCCCCCCCCCCCACTCTCAGGTTCTTGGGTGGGCGCCACGGCGGGGAGTGCTGACGGTTCTGGCTCCGTCCCAAATCCACAATGCAGCCTTTAAACGGGTTCCATTTCAGCAGCGTGTCCTCCGTCAGGAAGATCAAAGGAAAGCGGGGGGGGGGGGGAGGTTCGTTACAGATCAATTAACCTCTCCGTTCGAACCGCGCCGCCGGACGAGGAGCCAAAAACAAACCCCGCCCTCGGACTCCG
>JAFMOC010000740.1:135000-137500 GCA_019802505.1 Corydoras sp. C115 | reverse complement strand
CCACTGAGACCCTGTCCCCATAAAGTCGCCCACCAAAGGAGACCCCGTCCCCATAAAGTCAACCGCCTACTGAGACCCCGTCCCCATGAAGTCGCCCACCTACTGAGACCCCGTCTCGCACACCTAAGGAGACCCCGTCCCCATAAAGTCACCCGTCTACTGAGACCCCGTCCCCATAAGTCATCCACCTAAAGAGACCCCGTCCCCATAAAGTCGCCCACCTAACGAGACCCCGTCCCCATAAAGTCACCCACCTAAAGAGACCCCGTCCCCATAAAGTCGCCCACCTAACGAGACCCCGTCCCCATAAAGTCGCCCACCTAACGAGACCCCGTCCCCATAAAGTCGCCCACCTAACGAGACCCCGTCCCCATAAAGTCGCCCACCTAACGAGACCCCGTCCCCATAAAGTCACCCACCTAACGAGACCCCGTCCCCATAAAGTCACCCGTCCACTAAGACCCCGTCCCCATAAAGTCGCACACCTACTGAGACCCCGTCCCCATGAAGTCGCCCGTCCACTGAGACCCCGCCCCTATAAACTCACCCATCCACTAAGACCCCGTCCCCATAAAGTCGCCCGCCTAACGAGACCCCGCCCCCATGTGTGCGACCTCGCAGGTTCGAGGATTCAAGGTGAAACGGACGCTCAAAATTGCCCCATATAGAGCGTGTGTGCCCGAAACGTTCTACTACAGACGGGACTGAAGATAACGAACTACGATAATTAATGAAGACTATAAATAGCACAGAGCACGCAGGGTGCACTAGAAAACGCATCCTATCCCAGCAGTGGGGGGGGGGGGGTGTAAAGCCCGCCCGCTGATCCTGGTTCAGTGCAGGAGGTGCAGCATGACGCGTTTACGTAAAACATGCGAGAGGTCAGCGCGGTAACACGCCCACATCGCGATGCGACACGAATCGCCGCGGGCCGGCCGATGGAAACACGACGCCATCGATTCAGTAACCGGGGCCCCGGGGCCCCCGCGGCCCGGCGCACGGCACAACGACCTTGCTCTCATAACGAGAACCAGGCTGCCGTCTATTTTTAGCCTGGAAATTGGTTCTGTGTGTGTGAGTGTGTGTGTGAGTGTGTAGGTGTGTGTGTGAGTGAGTGTGTGAGAATGTGTGTGTGTGTGTGTGTGTGTGTGTGTGTGTGTGTGTGATCAGGATGCTCGTAGTAGAAACAGTTATTAAAACATGACGCGTCGTAACCCAGAAAACCTGCAGATCAGCTCGCCACTGCTGACATCCCATAATACAACACACACACACACACACACACACACACACACACACACACTCAGTCAGTCACACACACACACACACACACTGACAGAGGAGCAGGAGGAGGCTCATTCTGTATGCAGGACAAAATGTATGTGTGTGTGTGTGTGTGTGTGTGTGTGTGTGTGTGTGTGTGTGTGTGTGTGTGTGTGGACATCCCCATCATGCTCACAACAGCATGGACGCCAATCCATCACTGGACACACACTCACTCACACAGACACACTCTATATGGGGCAATTTGGAGAACTCAATTCACCTTGAATCCATGTTTTTGGACTGAGGGAGAAACCCAGAGAACCCTGAGGAACCCCATGCGGACATGGGGGAGAACATGCAGACTCCACCCAGATTGGGATTCGAACCGGGAATCCCCAGCGCTGAGAGGAGAACATGCCAAACACCACACCACCGTGCCCCGCCCTAATCATAATCATTAATACTAAAGTGTAGTGCAGAGTGCTTTGGCATGTTCTCCTTCCTGGATCCCGATCTGGGTGGAGTCTCCATGTCCTCCCCGTGTCCGCATGGGTTTCCTCCGGGTTCTCCGGTTCCCGTCCACAGTCCAAAAAAACATGGATTCAAGGTGAATGGAATGTTCTGAATTGCCCTACAAAAGTGTATATGTGTGTGTGTGTGAGTGTGTGTTCAGTGATAGATTGCCCCCCTGTCCTGGGTGTATCTGCCCAGCGCCCGAAACGTTCTTCACTTGGATGAGCATGGGGAACCCCCCCCCCCCGCTCTCTCGGAGAACCGTGAGTTCGGGTTAGCAGGCCCATGCTGCCCCCTTCTGAGATTCTGAAAGCCTCCAACCTAATCCACCATGAAACAGCCCCCCCCCCTCCCTCCACTACTCTGCACCGTACCTACCCCCCCCCACACTACTCTGTGCCGTACGTACCCCCCCCCCCCACCCCCCGCAGGACTCCTGGCGTCTTGGTAATGAAGTCTCGGCGGGCCGCCGTGTGATTACAGATCAAATTAAAAGTCGTGGCACAAACCCCTCTCAACTCCTCTCAACGGCGGCCACAGGGGGCGCCGAGGGGCCGCTACCACATCTGGGTGCATTCCTCACAGCGGCTTCGTCGAGAGAAATCCCGCGGATTAGAGACCTGCCCTCCGAAAGTCCAGGTTCCGATCTGCAGGGCTCGGCGTTCGGACCGTGAGGTGTTTTGGCGGTGGATCGGGCGTGGTGGAGGTGCGGGCGTGGTGG
>JAFMOC010000740.1:110000-120000 GCA_019802505.1 Corydoras sp. C115 | reverse complement strand
TCAACCTCCAACCCTCAGACCTCCAACCCTCAAACCTCCAACCTCCAACCCTCAGACCTCCAACCCTTTAACCTCCAACCCTCAGACCTCCAACCTCCAACCCTCAGACCTCCAACCCTCAGACCTCCAACCCTTCAACCTCCAACCCTTCAACCTCCAACCCTCAGACCTCCAACCCTCAGACCTCCAACCCTCAGACCTCCAACCCTCAAACCTCCAACCCTCAGACCTCCAACCCTCAGACCTCCAACCCTCAGACCTCCAACCCTCAGACCTCCAACCCTCAGACCTCCAACCCTTCAACCTCCAACCCTCAGACCTCCAACCCTTCAACCTCCAACCCTCAGACCTCCAACCCTTCAACCTCCAACCCTCAGACCTCCAACCCTCAGACCTCCAACCCTCAGACCTCCAACCCTCAAACCAACCCTCAGACCTCCAACCCTCAGACCTCCAACCCTTCAACCTCCAACCCTTCAACCTCCAACCCTCAGACCTCCAACCCTCAGACCTCCAACCCTCAGACCTCCAACCCTCAGACCTCCAACCCTCAGACCTCCAACCCTTCAACCTCCAACCCTCAGACCTCCAACCCTCAGACCTCCAACCCTCAGACCTCCAACCCTCAGACCTCCAACCCTCAGACCTCCAACCCTCAAACCTCCAACCCTCAAACCTCCAACCCTCAGACCTCCAACCCTTCAACCTCCAACCCTTCAACCTCCAACCCTCATCATCCTACCCCCCCTCCCCCGCTGATCTTTAATTAGTTGTTTTTTAACGAAGCGTGTGATTGACAGGTGGAGGGTTGTTCTTGTTAATGTCATCTTTATTTATTTATTTGTTCTCCATTGCGCCCCCCGCAGGCGGTCAGCAGCTCGGTTGTTATTGCGTTGTTGTTGATGACCCCGGTCACTCGTCTGCGGTGGTGGGCAGAACCTTCACGTACGCCGTCCTCACGTTCAGGTTCTTCAGAGACGAGCTGCTGAGTTCTGAAAGAAATAACCAGAACCTTCATCTCCAAACCTCGTTAACCTCATTATCATTAACACCGGGGCCACGCCCCCAACGACGACACCGCAGGGGACAGCGGCAGTGTGGCCACGCCCCCAACGACGACACCACAGGGGACAGCGGCAGTGTGGCCACGCCCCCAACGCTGACGCGGGGAGGACACGCAAACGCAGACGCGGGGAGGACATGCAGACGCGGGGAGGACATGCAAACGCAGACGCGGGGAGGACATGCAAACGCAGACGCGGGGAGGACATGCAGATGCGGGGAGGACATGCAGACGCTGACGCGGGGAGGACATGCAAACGCAGACGCGGGGAGGACATGCAGATGCGGGGAGGACATGCAGACGCTGACGCGGGGAGGACATGCAAACGCAGACGCGGGGAGGACATGCAAGGACATGCAGATGCGGGGAGGACATGCAAACGCAGACGCGGGAGGACATGCAAACGCAGACGCAGGGAGGACATGCAGACGCGGGGAGGACATGCAGACGCAGACGCGGGGAGGACATGCAGACGTGGGGAGGACATGCAAACTCAGACACGGGGAGGACATGCAGACGCAGACGCGGGGAGGACATGCAGACGCGGGGAGGACATGCAGACGTGGGGAGGACATGCAGACGCGGGGAGGACATGCAGACGCAGACGCGGGGAGGACATGCAGACGCAGACGCGGGGAGGACATGCAGACGCAGACGCGGGGAGGACATGCAGACGCAGACGCGGGGAGGACATGCAAACGCAGACGCGGGGAGGACATGCAAACGCGGGGAGGACATGCAGACGCGGGGAGGACATGCAGACGCAGACGTGGGGAGGACATGCAAATGCAGACGCGGGGAGGACACGCAAACGCAGACGCGGGGAGGACATGCAAACGCGGACGCGGGGAGGACATGCAGACGCAGACGTGGGGAGGACATGTAGGTGCGGACGCGGGGAGGACATGCAGACGCAGACGTGGGGAGGACATGCAGACGCGGGGAGGACATGCAGACGCGGGGAGGACATGCAGACGCGGGGAGGACATGCAGACGTGGGGAGGACATGCAAACGCAGACGTGGGGAGGACATGCAAACTCAGACGTGGGGAGGACATGCAGACGCAGACGCGGGGAGGACATGCAGACGTGGGGAGGACATGCAAACTGTCGTACCTTGGGTCAGCTGGGGGTCGGTGTAGAGGCGGAGCCTCCTCCCTCTGAGGCCGAACACTCTGGCGCTTTCGGAGGTCAGCGCTGCGGCGTCCCCGAGGACGTTCTGACCCGCCGGGTTGGCGAGCAGCAGCGTGGCCACGCCCCCCCGCTGGCACTCTGCAGAGGGGGACAGGATTAGACGATGCGGGACGCGGGACACGGAACCCCCCCCCGGTGTCCGTACCTGCCGGCGCGGCGTTGGTGAGATGGAGGTTGATGTAGGGACACAGGGGCGGGGCGGGGGACACGGCGGGGGGCGGGGCGGGGGACACGGCGGGGGGCGGGGCGGGGGACACGGCGGGGGTCTCGGGCGGGGCGAGTGTCCGGTGTCCTCACGCTCAGCGTTGTCCCGCTCAGAGACCGCAGGTCAGCACTGCGCGACAGTTCTGCACACAAAGAACCCACGTTAGAACAAAGAACGCGTTAGAACCCACGGAACCGCCACCCGAACGCCGCCATGAAACTGCACTCAGTGACTCGGCGGCTCAGTGGCGCCCCCTCAGGCTGCACAGTGAATGTTACACCACGACTCAGAGCGTTAAAGAACGCTTCAGTAACGTTAACGCACATCCAAAGAACGCTTTCAGTCCACCACGCGCACCACCCCCGCGCTCCACCAACCCGCGCTCACCACCACCCCGCGCTCCACCCCGCGCTCCACCGCGCTCCTCCATCCCCACACCTCCACCCCGCGCTCCCACCCCGCGCTCCTCCACCCAAACTACACCCCCGCCTCCACCACCCCGCGCTCCACCACCACCACCCCGCGCTCCTCCACCCCGCGCTCCACCACCCCACGCTCCTCCATCCCGCGCTCCTCCACCCCGCGCTCCTCCACCCCGCGCTCCTCCACCCCCCCGCGCTCCACCACCCCACGCTCCTCCACCCCGCGCTCCTCCACCCCGCGCTCCTCCACCCCACCCCGCGCTCCAGTCTCCACCCCGCACCCCACCCTGCTCCTCCACCCCGCGCTCCACCCCGCGCTCCTCCATCCCGCGCGCCCTCCACCCCGCGCTCCCCCACCCCACCCCGCCTCCACCCCGCTGCAACGCACCTCCACCCTGCACTCCACCACCCCACACTGCAACGCACCTCCACCCTGCACTCCACCACTGCCCGCGCACTCCACCACTCCACACTGCAACGCACCGCCCTGCTCCACCACACTCCGCGCACCTCCTCCTGCACTCCACCCCGCAACGCTCCTGCACCACCCCCACACTGCAAACGCACCTCCGCCCTCCTCCACCACCCCGCACACTCCACCACCCTGCTACTCCACCCCATGCTCCACCACTGAGGAACCCCCTCGATGTCCTCCCCATGTCTCCGGGGTTCCCTCCCGCAGTCCCAAAAAACACAGATTCAAGGTGAATCGGATGCTCCAAATTGCCCCTATACAAGTGTGTGTGAGTGAGTGAGATGGTGTGGCGCAGGTGAGCATTACGCTTCACCTGCGTCACACGGCGTCCCGCTCGGGGAATACCCCCCCCCCCCCCGCATGTGCTCTGCAGCGGTAATTTGTTGGAAATGTTTTCCGCCTCGCACTCCCAGAACGCTCTCCGCTCGGACCCCGGGACCCGTCCCAGTCCTGTCCCCCCCCCGAAACCCCGCCCCACGGTCCTCACCCGCGGCGCCGCAGAACACGGCGGGCGTGGCGTCCAGCTTAAAGACGCTGCGGCAGATCGCCTTCAGCTTCTCCACATCCACCCGGTTATCGCCTTTCGGGTTCTCCAGCAGGACCACGCCCCCTGCAGGAGAGAACCAGAAATCAAATCGAGAGTGAACCCCGTGCGCGCCGCCACCGCGCCGTTCTCCGAGCTCCCCCGCGTCTCCGTCCGCTCACCCTGCCGCTCGCCGTCCACCTCCACTCGGACGTTGACGTAGGCGCAGGCGGGGCCATCGGGGGGCGCTCCGGGGCTCGCCGACGTTCCCCTGACGATCGTCAGATCCAGATCGGAGCCCTTCAACTACAGCACAAACACAGGACATCCACCCGTCAGAACCGCGCCGGGACGTCCACCCGTCAGAACCGCGCCGGGACGTCCACCCGTCAGAACCGCGCCGGGACGTCCACCCGTCAGAACCGCGCACCACGGGGCCCTCGCTCACCTGAGTCTTCTCCTGCACGATGACGCCGGCGTCCCCGGGGACGGGATAGGGCCTAAGCGGCGCCTTGGTGGTGCCGAAGATGAAGTCGGAATGAGCCCGGATCACCCGGTCCAGATAGTCTCCGGCGGGTTCCGGGCTGTAGAACACCGTGATCTCGTCCGACGGAACCAGGTGTCCCTGAGGGGACGAGAAAAAAACATGGATACAAGGTGAATCTGGTGCTCTAAATTGCCCCCTATAGAGAGTGTGTGAGTTCTCCCCTGAATGGACATGAGGAACCCCCTCGCATGTTCTCCCCATGTCTCCGGGGTTCCTCCCACAGTCCCCAAAAAACAAAGATTCAAGGTGAATCAGGTGCTCTAAATTGCCCCCTATATAAAGTGTGTGAGATTGATTGGCGTGCTGGACCTGAGCCCGAAACGTTCTCCCCTTGAATGTTCTCCCCATGTCTCCGGGGTTCCTCCCACAGTCCCAAAAAACATGGATTCAAGGTGAATCGGGTGCTCTAAATTGCCCCCTATATAGAGTGTGTGAGATTGATTGGCATGCTGGACCTGAGCCCGAAACGTTCTCCCCTTGAATGTTCTCCCTATGTCTCCGGGGTTCCTCCCACAGTCCCAAAAAACATGGATTCAAGGTGAATCGGGTGCTCTAAATTGCCCCCTATAGAGAGTGTGGCGTGCTGGACCTGAGCCCGATTCTGATTGTCTCCCTCAGTCGGATGCAAGGTGGGGTGCTCTGAGCCCGAAACGTTCTCCCCTTCTCCCCTGAATGGACATGAGGAACCCCCTCGCATGTTCTCCCCATGTCTCTGGGGTTACTCCCACAGTCCCCAAAAAATACAGATTCAAGGTGAATCAGGTGCTCTAAATTGCCCCCTATATAAAGTGTGTGAGATTGATTGGCGTGCTGGACCTGAGCCCGAAACGTTCTCCCCTTGAATGTTCTCCCCATGTCTCCCACAGTCCCAAAAAAAACATGGATTCAAGGTGAATCGGGTGCTCGAAATTGCCCCTACATAGTGTGTGTTCACATCTGGAAACATCCCGCTCTTTGAAGTCCACCGGGTGGTTCCGACAGAACCCAAACTCTAGATCCATCAAAGGGACCGTGTCCGGGAGACGTCCCGCACGTCCCGCCGAACCCTGGGTCCACCCACGAGGAACCGAGGAACCGCCCCCCCTATAAGGAGAGGATAACAACCCCTTTAATTCCCTCCCATGGAAAATTCCTCAAGTTTCAATAACGGAGGAATTCGGGTCTGGACCACGGCCAGCTGCCCCCCCCACACACACCCTCACCCCCCCCACACCCTCACCCCCCCCCCCACCGTGTACTACTCACATGTCCGGAGCGTGGGGACGGAGGGCGGCGCACGTTCCTGGAGAAGAGGGGGGCCGAAATGATTGAGGGGGGGGGGGGGATGATGGGGGGGGACGACTTCAAAAGAGCGGCGAGCGTCTCCGGGCGCTAATTAAGCTCGTTAAGCTCGCGCTCGTAATTCTGGAGTGGAAAAAGTTGTTTTCTACCCCCCCCCCCACCCCACCCCCCCCCATCACATTTTCAAAACGCAGCGCCTGGGAAAGAACGGAGGAGCCCCCCTGCACCCCCCCCCCCCCCGGGTGTAATGGAGAAGGCAAACAAACGCCGGGTGGGGGGGGGGGGTGAGGGGGGCGGTGCCAGGCCGGAGGACGAGCCAATGGGACGCCATTAGATTACGGACTCGTATAAAGCGGTGCGTCGGTGCGGGGGGGGACTCCGTACGCCGAGCGGCCGCTTTATTAGAGACAGAGAACCAACAATGGGGGCGCTGTTGAACCATGGGCATCAGCGCCGACTGGGATCGTTTACAGGTGGAGGTGTGTGTGTGTGTTGGGGGGGGGTGGGGGTGGGGTGTGTGTGTGGGGGGTGTGTGTGTGTGTGGGGGGGGGTGTGTGTGTGTGGGGGTGTGTGTGTGTGTGTGGGGTGTGTGTGTGTGTGTGTGGGGGTGGGGGGGTGGTGGTGTGTGTGTGTGTGGGGGGTGTGGGGTTGTGTGTGTGTGTGGGGGTTGTGTGTGTGGGGTGTGTGTGTGTGTGTGTGTGTGTGTGTGTGGGGGGGTGGGTGTGTGTGTGGGGGTGGGTGTGTGGGGGTGTGTGTGTGTGGGGGGTGGGGGGGGTGGGTGGGTGTGTGTGTGGGGGGGGGGGTGGGGGGGTGTGTGTGTGGGGGTGTGTGTGTGTGTGTGGGGTGTGTGTGTGTGTGTGTGTGTGGGGGGTGTGTGTGTGTGTGTGTGTGGGTGTGTGTGTGTGTGGTGTGTGTGTGTGTGTGTGGGGGGGGGGGGGGGGGGGGGGTCCTGTTTACCTTCTTCCGCAGTTTCTGGATGCGGTTGATGACCTCTCGGGCCACGCCCTCGTCCACCATGGACTGATCGGGAGTGACGTCCAGAAGCACCAGCACCTGAAATTAATTAATAAATTAATTAATTAACTAATTAATAAAATTAATTAATTAAAAACGCCAAATATTCATCTATAACTCCATTTAATTACACAACGTTGCATTCTGGGACACACCTGAAAATATATAACTAATTGGTGGCTTAGTGGTTTGGCATGTTCTCCTCTCAGCGCTAGAGATTCCCGGTTCGAATCCCAATCTGGGTGGAGTTTGCATGTTCTCCCCTGTGTCCGCGTGGGTTTCCTCCGGGTTCTCCGGTTTCCTCCCACGGTCCGAAAAACATGGATTCAAGGTGAATTGAGTTCTCCAAATTGCCCCATATAGAGTGTGTGTCTGTGTGAGTGAGTGTGTGTCCAGTGATAGATTGCCCCCCCCGTCCTGGGTGTATCTGCCCAGCGCCCGAAACGTTCTCCCCTGGGCATGGGGAGACCCCCCCCTGCCCCCCCGACCCTAAAAGAGGATAAAGCGGGAGATAATGGATGGATGGAATAAATAAACATTGGCTTGGTGGTTTGGCATGTTCTCCTCTCAGCGCTGGGGATTCCTGCTTCGAATCCCAATCCGGGTGGAGTTTGCATGTCCTCCCCGTGTCCGCGTGGGTTTCCTCCGGGTTCTCCGGTTTCCTCCCACGGTCCGAAAAACATGGGTTCAAGGTGAATTGAGTTCTCCAAATTGCCCCATATAGAATGTGTGTGAGTCCAGTGATAGATTGCCCCCCCCTGTCCTGGGTGTATCTGCCCAGCGCCCGAAACGTTCTCCCCTGGATGGACATGTGGAACCCCCCCCCCCCCCGAACGCAGCATCACCTGTCCGTCTGAATGCGCCTCGTACTGCGCGGCCGAATCGGAACTCTGATTGAAGGCGTACATCAGACGCAGGTCCTCTTCGTGGAGCTGGTGGCCGTCCACCGTGATGGTACCTGAGGACACACACACACACACACACACAGGTATGAGCGGGGTGGGGGCGTCGCCGGGAGGCGGAGCTACGAGTGCAGAATTGGAGTCCCGATGCCACCGACCCGTCCTCTGAAAGTCCTCCAGCTGCTCGCTGCGCAGCTCCTTGATGGCGGCCGCCACCGACTTGAAGGCGCCCTTCAGCCGCTTGCCCAGCACCATGTGATCCGGCTCCGCCCGCAGGCGGATTCCATACCTCTCTTTCTCCGTCGAGAGGGTGAGCTGCCGCACGTTCAGCTCCTACAGCCGGGAAATACATTCCTTAATTAATTAATTAATTAATTAATTAATTAATTATCTCCTGCTTTATCCTCTATTAGGGTCGGGGGGGGGGGGGGGTTCCCCATGCCCATCCAGGGGAGAACGTTTCGGGCGCTGGGCAGATACACCCAGGACAGGGCGCCAATCCATCACTGGACACACACTCACTCACACACACACTCTATATGGGGCAATTTGGAGAACTCAATTCACTTGATCCATGTTTTTGGACTGTGGGAGGAAAGCGGAGAACCCGGAGGAAACCCACGCGGACACGGGGAGAACATGGAAACTCCACCCAGATGGGGATTCGAACCGGGAATCCCTAGCGCTGAGAGGCGAACATGCTAAACCACTAAGGCACCGTGCCGCCTAATTAATTATTAAATCCGTTAATTCATTAATTACTAAAGCCGGCGGCACGGTGGCTTAGTGGTTTGGCATGTTCTCCTCTCAGCGCTAGGGATTCCCGGTTCGAATCCCCGAGTTCCCATGTCCTCCCCGTGTCCGCATAGGTTCTCCGGTTTCCTCCCACAGTCCAAAAAACATGGATTCAAGGTCAATTGAGTTCTCCAAATTGCCCCATATAGAGTGTGTGTCTGTGTGAGTGAGTGTGTGCCCAGTGATAGATTGCCCCCCCCTGTCCTGGGTGTATCTGCCCAGCGCCCGAGACGTTCTCCCCTGGATGGGCATAAGGAACCCCCCCCCCCCCCCCGCGACCCTAATAGAGGATAAAGCGGAAGATAATGAATTAATTAATTAATAACGCGATGCAGTACGAGGGGGGGGGGCGTGGCCTGATTCGGACTAAACCCCGATGTGTAGTTTAGAATAGCTCCGCCTCTTTGCGTGATTTATTCACAATAATACACAACGGCGAGAGTTTTATTATTAATTTAATAAAACACTTACAAACTCACGATAATAAAAATAAACGAGTTTCGAATCAGAAGTGCGTTAATTAAAAACTAAATCGTTAATAATCTGATCTTCAGTGATGTAATCTAGTCCGGTTTTTAAACAGGAGTCCGGTTTCTCTGACAAACGCTGCCCTCTGGTGGCCAAATTACAGAACGCAGTTTATAAAGCAGTGTAACGGGTTTAGAGATCGCTGTTTATATTAATCTGTATTTTATTATTTAAATTAATGTGTTGTGTTTCACGCACTGATACGGATGTGAGGCGCTCTGAGGGGCGTGTTAGTGTTAATGATGTCACCGGGTGGACACACGGCTCAGCCAATCAGATTTAAGGAGCGGAACGACCCGTTTCTTTAATAAATCTGCAGTATTGGGAATCATCCACCACCTTAATTACACACACACATATATATACATATACACACACACATAATACATGGGCAGCAGGGTGTCTTAATGTTTGGCATGTTCTCCTCTCAGCACTCGGGATTCCCGGGTTCGAATCCCAATCCGGGTGGAGTTTGCACGTTCTCCCCATGTCCGCGTGGGTTTCCTCCGGGTTTCTCCGGCTTCCACCCGCAGTCCAAAGAACATGGATTCAAGGTATATTTAATGCTCCAAAATGCCCCATATGGTGTGTATGTGTGAGCGAGTGTGTGCCCAGCGATAGATTGCGCCCCCCTGTCCTGGGTGTATATGCCCAGCGCCGCCTGAAACCCCCCCCCCCCATCCCCCGCCTTATATACATAAATAAAAAAAGCTGTAATGTCTGTTTTTAGATTTTGAAGACGGGCCCAGCACCGAGCCATGAGGGTTAAACGCCTCTAATTTGTGAACTCGCACCCCGTTCACACGTCTAAATCACCCGACGACGTTTTTTTGGCAGCCCAGCCACCCCCCTCCCCCCCCTTCCTAAAAAGTTTCCTAAAATGTACAGAACGCGACGTTCCCCCCCCCAAAAAAAAAAAACGTTCCGCATCGGAACGTCGCGCGATCTGCTTTACCTCCAGGATGTACTTCTGCAGGGAGCCAACGTCGGCGAGAGCCTCGGGGTCCTGATGGATGACCACCACCTCCCGGAGGGGGTACTGTGCGAACAC
>JAFMOC010000740.1:82500-97500 GCA_019802505.1 Corydoras sp. C115 | reverse complement strand
ACATCACCATCATCATCATCACCATCATCACCATTATTATCACCATCATCATCATCATCATCATTATTATCACCATCATTATCACCATCATCATCATCACCATCATCACCATTATTATCACTCATCATCATCATCATCATCATTATTATCACCATCATCATCATCATCATCATCATCATTATTATCACCATCATCATCATCATCATCATCATCACCATCATCATCATCATCATTATTATCATCATCATCATCATCATCATCATCACCATTCACCATGTACATCAGCACCCATTATCACCATCAAAATCATCATCATCATCATCATCATCAATTATTATCATTTTACACCATCATCATCATCATCACCATCATCATTTTATTATCACCATCATCATCATAATCAAACCTTATTATCATCAGCATCATCATCATCATCACCATCATCATCCATTCATCCATCACATCATCACCATCATCATCATCACCATTATTATCACCATCATCATCACCATTATTATCATCACCATTATTATCACCATCATCATCATCATCACCATCATCATCACCATTATTAGCACACATCATCATCATCACCATCATCACCATCATCCATCATCACCATCACCATCATCATCATCACCATTATTATCATCACCATCATCATCATTAGCATCACATCATCATCCATCATTATCATCATCATCATCACCATTATTATTCATCATCATCATCATCATCATCACATCATCATCACCATCATCATCCATCATCACCATCATCATCACCATTCAGCATTATTCATCACCATCATCATCATCATCGGCATCGGTCATCACCATTATTCAGCATCATCTATCATCATCATCGTCATCATCATCATCATGCATCACCATTTATCATCGTCATCGTCATCATCATCATCATCATCACCATTCATCATCATCATCCATCATCAATCATCGTCATCGTCATTATCGTCCATCATCATCAAAGGAAAAGTCATCATCATCATCACCATCATCATCATCATCATCATCACCATTATCATTATCATCATCATCATCATCATCATCATCATCACCATCATCATCATCATCCATCCTATTCATTATCATCATCATCATCATCATCATCACCATTTCGTCATCATCACCAATCATCATCATCATCATCATCCATTATTATCACCATCATCATCATCATCACATCGGTGTGTGTGTGAGTGAGTGTGATGTGTGTGTGTGTGATATATTTGTGTGTGTTTGTAGTATATGTTGTGTTTGTATGTTGTGTTTGTAGTGTGTTTGTGTGGCGTATGTGCGCCATGTTTTTATATGTGTGTGGTGTATGAGTTGTATGGAATCCCAGTGTGTTTTGTGAGAGTGTGTTTTGTGTGTGTAAGTGTTTGTGTGTGATGTATGGGAGTTTGTGTGTGTGTAGAGTGTAAGTTTGTATATGTTTGTGTGTGTGTGTGTGTGTGTATGTTTGTAGTATGTTTGTGTGTGTGTATGTTTGTATATGTGTGTGTGTGGTTGTTTGTATATATGTGTGTGTGTGTGTGTGCATGTGTATGTTGTGTGTGTCATGTTTGTATCTTTTCATTGTGTGTTGCATGTTATGTATGTGTGTGTGTGTGTATTAGTGTTAAAGTACATTGTGTGTGTGTTTGTATCGGTTTGTGTGTGTGGTTTGTTTCAGTTATGTGTGGGTGTGTGTTTGTTTGTATAGTGTGTAGTGTGGTTTGTATACATGTGTGTGTGTGGTGTTCTGTATGTGTGTGGTATATGTTTGGTATATGTGGACATGTGTGTGTGTGCATGTCTTAGTATATGTGTGTTTGTAATGGTGTGATGTGTTGGGTGGTGTGTTTTTTGTATGTGTGTGTTTGTATGTGTGTGTGTGTGTATGTTTTATATGTGGATGGTGTGTTTGTTTTGTATAGGTGTGTGTGTGTCTCAGTTGATGTATATGTGTGTGTGTGTGTTTGTATATGTGTGTGGTGGTGTGTGTGCATGTTTGTATGTTGTTGTGTGTGTGTGTGTATATCATGTGTGGTTTGTATCTGTTTGTGTTGGTGTGTGTGTGTTTGTATATGTGTAAAGTTATGTATCGTGAGTATGTGACTCACTCCTCCAGGACAATGTAATCGCTCTCAGATTTAAACAGAGCGCAGATCCGAGCTTTCATCATGATGTAAACTTTACCGCTGACATTATCTACAACAAAAACACTGATATTAGAGCCTATCCCGGCATTCAAAACCCATTACATCCACCACAAACCTCACAGCGTGTGTGTCCGTTCGGAGCCTATCCCGGCATTCAAAATGTATTAAAATCAACACCGACCCGACATCCACCATAAATCCCACGGCTGATGGGCGTTCGGAGCCTATCCCGGCATTATCAACGGATTAAAATGAAAGTCTACCCAACATCCACCATGTATCCCATGGCTGATGGGGCATTTAGAGCCTATCCCGGCCTTAAAACGGATCAAATCATTAAATTGAACATCCACCACTAATCCCATGGCTGCCGGGCCATTTGGAGCCTATCCCGGCATTAAAGCAGATTAAATCATTAAATCAACATCCACCAGACACCCAACACAAATCTCATGGCCGAGAGGGCGTTTAGAGCCTATCCCGGCATTAAAAACGGATCAAATCGTTAAACGTCCTCCATAAATCCCCATGGCTGCCAGGGCATTCGGAGCCTATCCCGGCATTTAAAAATGGGCTTAAATGATTGAATGTCTGGAGTGAACGTCCCCTCAGCTCTAGAACACTGCCCCCCCCCCCCCCCCCCCGGTGTGAAGATGCAGGACGTGAAGAGGGAGAGGAGCTGCAGGAGAACGCGGATCCCTGCATTAGTATTCAGAGCGAGGCTCTGATGCAGCACTCTGCGCGGCCGTGCTCGGAGCGCCCCCTGCTGACGGGGCCCTGCGTCTCGAAGTAGGTCAAGCGTTTACGGAGGGAGAGGCGCTGCGACTAAAGAGGGAGGCTATTTATAAACCTGCGGGGCTCCCGTTTCAGGAGGCGACCCGATTCCAGCTGCATCACGACCCACGGAGGCTTCACCGAGGACGGAACGCCGAGGACGGAACGCCGAGGACGGAGCGCGTAATTGAGCATGTTCTCCTGCGCAATTCGGGTTCGGGTGATGAGCCGATCGATTTGCATCGAATAATTATCCATCTGAATATATTCATCTAATCACCCCCCCCCATACCCATCTAATCACCCCCCCCCATACCCATCTAATCACCCCCCCCAAATCCATCTAATCACCCCCCCCCAAATCCATCTAATCACCCCCCCCATACCCATCTAATCACCCCCCCCCATACCCATCTAATCACCCCCCCCCATACCCATCTAATCACCCCCCCATACCCATCTAATCACCCCCCCCATACCCATCTAATCACCCCCCCCATACCCATCTAATCACCCCCCCCCAAATCCATCTAATCACCCCCCCCATACCCATCTAATCACCCCCCCCCAAATCCATCTAATCACCCCCCCCAAATCCATCTAATCACCCCCCCCATACCCATCTAATCACCCCCCCCCAAATCCATCTAATCACCCCCCCCATACCCATCTAATCACCCCCCCCCCATACCCATCTAATCACCCCCCCCATACCCATCTAATCACCCCCCCCATATACCCATCTAATCACCCCCCCCATACCCATCTAATCACCCCCCCCCCAAAATCCATCGGATCACCCCCCCCCCATACCCATCTAATCACCCCCCCCCATACCCATCAGATCACACCCCCCCCCATACCCATCAGATCACCCCCCCCATACCCATCAGATCACCCCCCCCCCCATATCCATCTAATCACCCGCCCCATATCCATCAGACCCACCCCCCTGACACACAGCACACACCCAAGCACCCCCCCCCCCCACACACACATTAGGCCACGCCCCAAACACCTGACCATCACCCAGGCCACACCCACCCACCCACACTCACCCTGCCCACATGCCAGCCAACGCCCGCCCCCCCCCCCCCCCCCGGAACCTAAACTGGGTGGTTGGCCGCTCCCCTCCGCCGACACACTGACCTTTGACCTTGACGTAGGTGAACTCGGGGTTAACGCACAGCGCCAGGTTGCTGGGCAGCGTCCAGGGCGTGGTGGTCCAGGCGATCAGAGCCACGCCCGGCTCGTCCAGCAGGGGGAAGTTCACGATGACGGACGGGTCCTGCACCTCCTGCGACACCCGGCGACGAGGGAACGTTACGGAACCCGTCCGAACACAGCACACATCAAACACCGAGATCTCACCCCCCCCCAATCACCCCCCCGAGGGAGGGGGGGGGGGACACCTCGGTGCAGATGTGATGGATTAGGGATTAAGGCGGGATTACGGTCAGCGCTACCTTGTAGTTCTGATTGGACTCGAAGTTTGAGAGCGGAGTGTTGCAGGCGGTGGAGAACGGCATGACCTTCACCCCCCGGTACACCAGACCTTTATCATAGAGCTGCTTAAACACCCACCTGCACACACACACACACACACACACACACACACACACACACACATGAACAACAACACAAACTGTACACAACCACCTACTGTCTCTCAACCTCCAGCCACGAGGGGGCAGCACTGTACACAAAGCCCATCTGTATGGTGGGCGGAGCTGAAAACAGGGGCCTGAGTGGTGAATGGTTAATATTAATGATATGTTAATGAGCTGAAGGAACGTACCAAACGCTCTCCATGAACCAGGGGTACAGCGTCTTATAATCGTTCTTAAAGTCGATCCAGCGACCCATTCTCCTCACCGAGGCCTGACACACACACACACACACACACACACACACACACCAGAGTCAGTAACACACACACACACCACAGAGTCAATAACACACACACACCAAAGTCAGTAACACACACACACACCAGAGTCAGTAACACACACACACACACACACACACCAGAGTCAGTAACACACACACACACCACAGAGTCAGTAACACACACACACACACACACCAGAGTCAGTAACACACACACACACACCACAGAGTCAGTAACACACACACACACACACACCAGAGTCAGTAACACACACACACCACAACAGAGTCCAGTAAATAACACACACACACACACACACACAGTCCTCACACACACCTCACACAGAGTCAATAACACACACACACAGTCACACACACACCTACCTCACACACACACCTACCTCACTCTCACACACACACCTACCTCACACAAACACACACCTACCTCAATCACACACACACACACACCACACCTACCTCACACAAACACACACCTACCTCAATCACACACACACACACACACACACCACACCTACCTCACACAAACACACACCTACCTCAATCACACACACACACACACACACACCACACCTACCTCACACAAACACACACACACCTACCTCACACAAACACACACCTACCATACTCTCACACACACACACACCTACCTCACACAAACACACACCTACCATACTCTCACACACACACACACCTACCTCACACAAACACACACCTACCTCAATCAGACACACACCCACCTCACTCTCACACACACAGTCACACACACACACACACCTACCTCACTCTCACACACACCTACCTCACTCTCACACACACAGTCACACACACACCTACCTCACTCTCACACACACCTACCTCACTCTCACACACACAGTCACACACACACCTACCTCAATCACACACACACACACACACACACACCTCACTCTCACACACACACAGTCACACACACACACCTACCTCACTCTCACACACAGTCACACACACACACACACACACACACCTACCTCACTCTCACACACAGTCACACACACACCTACCTCACACACACACCTACCTCACTCACTCACACACAAACACCTACCTCACTCTCACACACACAGTCACACACACACCAACCTCACTCTCACACACACACACCTACCTCACTCTCACACACACAGTCACACACACACCTACCTCACTCTCACACACACACCTACCTCACTCTCACACACACACACCTACCTCACTCTCACACACACACCTACCTCACTCTCACACACACAGTCACACACACACCTACCTCACTCTCACACACACACACCTACCTCACTCTCACACACACACACCTACCTCACTCTCACACACACACCTACCTCACTCTCACACACACACACCTACCTCACTCTCACACACACAGTCACACACACACCTACCTCACTCTCACACACACACACCTACCTCACTCTCACACACACACACCTACCTCACTCTCACACACACACACCTACCTCACTCTCACACACACACCTACCTCACTCTCACACACACACACCTACCTCACTCTCACACACACACACCTACCTCACTCTCACACACACCTACCTCACACACACACCTACCTCACTCACACACACACACACACTACCTCACTCTCACACACACACACCTACCTCACTCTCACACACACACCTACCTCACTCTCACACACACACACCTACCTCACTCTCACACACACCTACCTCACACACACCTACCTCACTCTCACACACACACACCTACCTCACTCTCACACACACACACCTACCTCACTCTCACACACACACCTACCTCACTCTCACACACACACACCTACCTCACTCTCACACACACAGTCACACACACACCTACCTCACTCTCACACACACACACCTACCTCACTCTCACACACACACACCTACCTCACTCTCACACACACACACCTACCTCACTCTCACACACACACCTACCTCACTCTCACACACACACACCTACCTCACTCTCACACACACACACCTACCTCACTCTCACACACACCTACCTCACACACACACCTACCTCACTCACACACACACACACCTACCTCACTCTCACACACACACACACCCCCCCCTCCCCCCTCACCTCCCACTCCTGGGCGTATCTCATGACGATGTTCCTGCACTGTCGGTTGTACTCGCTGATGCCCATCTTCATCACGTCCTCCGGTCCTCTGATGTTCAGCGTCTTATCGATCTCGTACTCCTGCAGAACAGACGTCCATCATTAACCGACTCCAATAACCAGACGAGACGGAACTCAACCAGACGAGACGGAACATTACAAACCGCACAGGAACCGCACAGGAACCATACAGGAACCAGGTCATTAAGGGTCTCACCAGTTTGGAATGCGGGAGGAACCCAGAAGAACCCCCCCCTCTCAGGTACAGGAAGAGGAACCCAGAGACCCAGGAGAACCCCCCCCCTTTGGGTACAGAGGGAGGAACACGTAGAACCAGGAGAACACCCCCCTTTGGGTACAGAGGGAGGAATCTGGAGAACCCGTGTGTGTCAGTCATGGGTTTGGTGTTCTGATGTAAATCTCTTAATTCCACATCATTACCTCCACCCTGAGAACCCCACCCTCCTGAATCACCAGGTTCCTGAAGGTTCTCTAACAGTCTCACACACACACACACACACACACACACACACACACACTGCTGGATGTTGCAGTACAGAAGCGTACCACCGGGAGGCCGTGGCAGTCCCAGCCGAACCTCCGCTCCACGTGGAACCCGCTCTGGTGGGCGAAGCGCGTCACGATGTCCTTGATGGTTCCGGCCAGAATGTGTCCATAGTGAGGGAGACCGGTCGCAAAGGGCGGCCCGTCGTAGAACGTGTACCTGTCACGGAACACAGTACAACCATTTAGACCGCATCGGACCGGACCTGACCCGACCCGACCCCACCCGGACCGCCGGACCCATCGGAACCGACCCCACCCGGACCGCCGGACCCATCGGAACCGACCCCACCCGGACCGCCGGACCCATCGGAACCCTCAGAGGAGGCGGCGGGTCTCACCTCGGCCGGTTCTTGGACTGTTTCAGACATTCCTGGAAGCAGTTCTTGGCGTCCCAGAACTTGAGGACGTCCTCCTCCGCGGAGGGGAAGTGGATGGACTCGGGGACGGGCTCCACCATCACGCCTGGAACCACAGAACCACGTCAGTGAGGGGGGGGGGGGCCGCTGAGGTGCTCCAACTGTTTTTATAATTCTGCTTTTAGTTTATTGTGTATTTTTTGGTTCTTTAATTTTTAATGGAGCACCTGTCAAAACTCCACCCCCCCAAAGATTAATCAGTGACATCATCATCATCTGTGTGTGAGAACATACCAATTTACACTAAAACAATAAGAATGCATTTGCTTTGCATTGTTCAGTGGGGGGGGGGTTGTGGAAGAGGATGAGGGTGTGGTGGATGAGGTTGGTGAGGTTGAGGTTGAGGTTGTGGAGGATGAGGATGTAGAGGGGTGGAGAATCAGTTTGAAGAGGATGAGGTTGTGGAGGATGAGGATGAGGGTTGATGAGGATGAGAGGGTTGTGGAGGATAAGAATGAGAGGGTGGATGAAGTTGTGGAGGAAGTGTTTGTGGATGAAGTTGAGGTTGTGGAGGACGAGGATGAGGTTGAGGAGGATGAGGATGATGTTGTGGAGGATGATGTTGATGAGGATGAGGTTGATGTTGTGGAGGATGAGGTTGATGTTGATGAGGATGAGGATGATGTTGATGAGGTTGATGTTGATGAGGTTGAAGTTGATGAGGTTGATGTTGATGAGGATGATGTTGATGAGGATGAGGTTGATGTTGATGAGGTTGATGTTGATGAGGTTGAAGTTGATGAGGTTGATGTTGATGAGGATGATGTTGATGAGGATGAGGTTGATGTTGATGAGGATGAGGTTGTGGAGGATGATGTTGATGAGGATGATGTTGATGAGGATGAGGTTGATGTTGATGAGGTTGATGTTGATGAGGTTGATGTTGATGAGGATGAGGTTGTGGAGGATGATGTTGATGAGGATGATGTTGATGAGGATGAGGTTGATGTTGATGAGGTTGATGTTGATGAGGTTGATGTTGATGAGGATGATGTTGATGAGGATGATGTTGATGAGGATGATGTTGATGAGGATGATGTTGATGAGGATGAGGTTGTGGAGGATGATGATGAGGATGATGTTGATGAGGATGATGTTGATGAGGATGAGGTTGATGTTGATGAGGTTGATGTTGATGAGGTTGATGTTGATGAGGTTGATGTTGATGAGGATGATGTTGATGAGGATGATGTTGATGAGGATGATGTTGATGAGGATGAGGTTGTGGAGGATGATGATGAGGATGATGTTGATGAGGATGATGTTGATGAGGATGATGTTGATGAGGATGATGTTGATGAGGTTGATGAGGATGATGTTGATGAGGATGAGGATGATGTTGATGAGGATGATGTTGATGAGGATGAGGTTGATGAGGATGAGGTTGTGGAGGATGATGTTGATGAGGATGAGGTTGATGAGGATGAGGATGAGGTTGTGGAGGATGAGGATGATGTTGATGAGGTTGATGAGGATGAGGTTGTGGAGAATGAAGATGAGGTTGATGAGGATGATGTTGATGAGGATGAGGTTGTGGAGGATGATGTTGATGAGGATGATGTTGATGAGGATGATGTTGATGAGGATGATGTTGATGTTGTGGAGGATGATGTTGATGAGGATGAGGATGATGTTGATGAGGATGAGGATGATGTTGATGAGGATGAGGATGATGTTGATGAGGATGAGGTTGATGAGGATGAGGATGATGTTGATGAGGATGAGGATGATGTTGATGAGGATGAGGATGATGTTGATGAGGATGAGGATGATGTTGATGAGGATGAGGATGATGTTGATGAGGATGAGGATGATGTTGATGAGGATGATGTTGATGAGGATGATGTTGATGTTGATGAGGATGATGTTGATGTTGTGGAGGATGAGGATGATGTTGATGAGGATGATGTTGATGAGGATGATGTTGATGAGGATGAGGATGATGTTGATGAGGATGATGTTGATGTTGATGAGGATGATGTTGTGGAGGATGAGGATGATGTTGATGATGATGATGTTGATGTTGATGAGGATGATGTTGTGGAGGATGAGGATGATGTTGATGAGGATGATGTTGATGAGGTTGATGAGGATGAGGTTGTGGAGGATGAGGATGATGTTGATGAGGATGATGTTGATGAGGATGATGTTGATGAGGATGAGGATGATGTTGATGAGGATGATGTTGATGAGGATGATGTTGATGATGTTGATGAGGATGATGTTGATGAGGATGATGTTGATGAGGATGATGTTGATGTTGATGAGGATGATGTTGATGTTGATGAGGATGATGTTGATGTTGATGAGGATGATGTTGATGAGGATGATGTTGATGAGGATGAGGATGATGAGGATGAGGATGATGTTGATGAGGATGATGTTGATGTTGTGGAGGATGAGGATGATGTTGATGAGGATGATGTTGATGTTGTGGAGGATGAGGATGATGTTGATGAGGATGATGTTGATGTTGTGGAGGATGAGGATGATGTTGATGAGGATGATGTTGATGAGGATGATGATGAGGTTGTGGAGGATGAGGATGATGTTGATGAGGATGATGTTGATGTTGTGGAGGATGAGGATGATGTTGTGGAGGATGATGTTGATGTTGTGGAGGATGAGGATGATGTTGATGAGGATGATGTTGATGAGGATGATGTTGATGAGGATGATGTTGATGTTGTGGAGGATGAGGATGATGTTGTGGAGGATGATGTTGATGTTGTGGAGGATGAGGATGATGTTGATGAGGATGATGTTGATGAGGATGATGTTGATGAGGATGATGTTGATGTTGTGGAGGATGAGGATGATGTTGATGAGGATGATGATGAGGTTGATGTTGTGGAGGATGATGTTGATGAGGATGATGTTGATGAGGATGATGTTGATGAGGATGATGTTGATGAGGATGATGATGAGGTTGATGTTGTGGAGGATGATGTTGATGAGGATGATGTTGATGAGGATGATGTTGATGAGGATGATGATGAGGTTGATGTTGTGGAGGATGAGGTTGATGTTGATGATGATGTTGATGAGGATGATGATGAGGTTGATGTTGATGAGGATGAGGTTGTGGATGAGAGGGTTGATGAGGATGATGTTGATGAGGATGAAGATGTTGATGAGGATGATGTTGATGAGGATAAAGATGTTGATGAGGATGATGTTGATGAGGATGAGGAGGATGAGGTCCACCTCAGATTTAAAGCTCCGCCTCATGAACTCAGCTGCGGGTTCGAATCTCACTTTAATGATTTATTATTTTATTATGGAGCCGCTGCTGATGACGTCACAGTTACTGACTGTAGAACAGCGCGGTGATTGATTATCGCTGCTGAACGCGATATTATTTTAATCAGAATAATCATCATAACGGAATAAAACTCAATAAACCTTCAGATCATTTTAATTTATTTAATTTAATTTATTTTATTTTATTTAATTTCTGCCGATGACAGGCGCGTGTCAGCGTTAGCATTAGCATTAGCCTCTCTGAACTTTGCGCGTTATTGTAAACTCTTCGCGGTCCCTCTGACGCGCCGCGTGCAGCCTCATTAAAGCTCATTAAAGCTCATTAACATGCAAACCTTTAATTAACATCAAAACCGACACGATAATGAAGCGACACTCACGTGCTCAGGTCGGGATGGAAAGACCGGTATCCCGGAAATGATGCAACAAAATGAAACGCGAGGGCGGAAACAGCAGTGTCAGAGCCAATCAGGAGCCGGGATCGAACCTGACGTCACGCAGCTGCAACAGAAGAATATAAACAAAACAAAACTGGGTGGAGTTTGCACGTCCTCCCCGTGTCCGCGTGGGTTTCCTCCGGGTTCTCCGCTTTCCTCCCACAGTCCAAAAAACATGGATTCAAGGTGAATTGAATGCTCCAAATTGCCCCATATAGAGTGTATGTGCTGAGTGATAGGGATGGGGTCCCCCTAGTAGAGGATTCCATTTGTCGCGGGGGGGTCCCCATACCCATCTAGAACGTTTCAGGCGCTGTGCAGATACACCCAGGGGGGCAATCTTTCACTGGGCACACACTCACACTCTATATGGGGCAATTTGGAGAATTCAATTCACCTTGGTCCATGTTTTTGGACTGTGGGAGGAAACCCAGAGGAAACCCATGCAGACACGGGGAGGACATGCAAACTCCACCCAGATGGGGATTCGAACCGGGAATCCCTAGTGCTGAGAGGAGAACATGCCAAACCACTAAGCCACCGTGTTGCCTGACACTGTTTCCTTGGTGTGGTGTTTCCATGTCCTCCCCGTGTCCGCGTGGGTTTCCTCCTGGTTCTCTGCTTTCCTCCCACAGTCCAAAAAAAAACATGGATCAAGGTGAATTGAGTTCTCCAAATTGCCCCATATAGAGTGAGTGTGTCCTTGGTGTGGTGTTTCCATGTCCTCCCCGTGTCTGCGTGGGTTTCCTCCGGGTTCTCCGGTTTCCTCCCACAGTCCAAAAAAACATGGATCAAGGTGAATTGAGTTCTCCAAATTGCCCCATATAGAGTGTGTGTGTGTTCAGTGATAGATTGCCCCCCTCCCTCTCTGTAGTCAGTATCGTAGTGAAGGGAGGGAGGGCTGGAGGCTCGGAGTCGATTTGGGACGCGGCCGGCGGAATGTCGCTCCTCCTGCAGACCAACTCGCGCCTCCACCCAGCCGACACAACATCCACCCACCAACAGCACCACCACCACCATCCACCACAAACACCGAAAACATCAAAGACATCAAAGACATCAAAGACATCAAAGACATCAAAACACACCGCGGATCGAATCCGAATCAGCCATGCATTCAGACCCGCTGGAAAGATCCGGTTCACCCCGAAAGCGAGTCCTGACTCGGGCGGCGAGCGAAGACGAGTCTCTCCGAAACATCATCCAGGAGGTGCGAGCTTCGCTTCATTTCATTTCAAACTCCGTTCGGGACGAAAATTAGAGCTGAAATCCAACAAAACCCCGAAAACAGAAACAACGGGGGCTTTTTAAAACCGCTCTCACCCTCCGCGGAGTCGTTTCAACGATCTTTCACATCTCATGAGTCATGACTCACCGAACTGAATCGTGTTGTTCGGCTCTTGATGGCGAAACCGAACGTCGACTTTTGTTTTTGTTTTTTTGACTGAAATACGTTTTATTTCGTTAAATAACATCAAATGAAACATCAATCAACTCACCGACTCACCGCCAAACTCTCTGAGATACTTTTATTTTAAACTACTTCTTTCTAAGGGTCTAAAGCTTCTAATTGTTCGCTTCTCGATGAAGAACCTCGATATCAAAGTCGATTCGAACGATTAATTAGTGCCGGACATCGTCGTAGAGCGCTGTGTAATTTGGTATGTTCTCCACACCCACGTGTGGCTTTGACGTGCCTTGCGGTAGGAGGAGGTCATGCTCGAAAGTTAGAGTAGTGTCACGTGACCTTTATTATTATTATTATTATTATTATTATTATTATTATTTATTATTATTATCACTTCAATTTATTCGTGTATAAATGTAATAGAACAGGGGTGGCTTAGTGCTTTGGCATGTTCTCCTCTCAGCGCTGGGGGGATTCCCGCTTCGAATCCCAATCTGGGTGGAGTTTGCATGTCCTCCCCGTATCCGCGTGGGTCTCCTCCGGGTTCTTCGCTTTCGTCCCACAGTCCAAAAATCATGGATCGAGGTCAAATTGCCCCATATAGAGTGTGTGTGAGTGTGTGTCCAGCGATAGATTGCCCCCCTGTTCTGGGTCAATCTGCCCAGCGACCCAAACGTTCTCCCCTGGATGGGCATGGGGAACCCCCCTCCGCCCCCCCGCGTGACCCCAATAGAGGATAAAACGGAAGATAATGGATGGACGTGTATAAATGTAATAGAACAGGGGCGTGGGCACGGTGGCTTAGTGGTTTGGCATGTTCTCCTCTCAGCGCTGGGGAATTCCCGGTTCGAATCCCCATCTGGGTGGAGTTTGCATGTTCTCCCCGTGTCCGCGTGGGGTTCCTCCGAGTTTTCCGGTTTCCTCCCACAGTCCAAAAAACATGGATTCAAGGTCAAGTGAATTCTCCAAATTGCCCCATATAGTGTGTGTGAGTGAGTGAGTGTGTGTCCAGCGATAGATTGCCCCCTGTCCTGGGTGTATCTGCCCAGTGCCCGAAACGTTCTCCCCTGGATGGGCATGGGGAACCCCCCCCCCCGTAATATAACAGCAGGACTCAGTGGAACCTCAACATATAGGTCACAGAGAGCGTGACGGCGCCCCCGGCAGTTTAAATCAGGAACAACGTTCTGGGAGCGAAGCCAACGAGCCGTATGGGCGTGGCGCCGACGTCGTGATGTCATAACACGCAGGGTGGCGTCCCACAACGTGTGACCCGTCGGTCCCGTGTGTTTCAGGCCGAGGAGACGTCGAAGCGCTTGACTCGCCGGGACAGCAGATATGGATCCCTCAGGAGAGAGAGCACGCGGGGGAGCCAGGTAAGAAAGAGTCATGTTCTCCGGTTCTCCCGTTCTCCGGGTACTCCCGGTTCTCCCGGTTCTCCTACTCCGAACTTTACAGTTGCCGCAATGCGGTCAGGCAGGTGGGACCTCTCCTGGTGTCCATCAGACGCAGGCCGCCGGATGGAGAACGTGCTCCGGGGTCCGGTGGCGGTGTGCTTTACACCGCTGTGACATCATCGGAAGGCCTGAATTGGAACTCCGCTGCAGGAGGATGAGGATGCAGTGGGCGGAGCTGATCGCGCACCACCTGCCGTGTGTGGTGTTCTCCATCTGTTTGCTCAGTGTGCGGCACCCCCCCCCCCCGCCTCGCCACGCCCGTTCCGGAGCCCCGCCCCCGAATTGACACGTTCCGAATAGATGGAACTTTTATTTTATTTATTAATTTATTTTTGGATCCAGGACGCTGTATCTCATTAAAAATGCGACGCGCTTTTAATGAACCAATCAGACGGCGGCAGGGACGCGGTTCCGTTCCCAGCGTGTGAAGCCCAGA
>JAFMOC010000740.1:45000-77500 GCA_019802505.1 Corydoras sp. C115 | reverse complement strand
GCATCGCCGGGACGACGGTCGCCATGACACTATACACGAGCAAGCACCCGACCAATCAAACGCAAGCACTCACACAAATTACCATAATCGCTGTTGTCTTTTCCGTATCGGCGTTCCGATTGGACGAATCTTTTCCTTTTAATGAGACGTCGCATGTAGACACCTCAAACTCCACCCACCGGCCACTTTATTAGGTCCAATTCCCATGATCCGTGGACTTTCGTGGACATATACGTGGACTTTGTAGTTCTAGACTCATGTTCTGTAGTCCGTATCCCTAATTGTACACTGCCAATTTTTAATAGAACTACAAACCCCAATCTTCATCCCGACTTAAAGATCAGGGTCCGAGTACGTGACTCCGCCCCCCTGTGGACCAACGAGGACTAATGACCTCGCTCAAGGAACCAATGATTCGTGGACTTTCATGGACATAGACGTGGACGTTGTAGTTCTAGACTCATGTTCTGTAGTTCGTAGCCCTAAATGTACACTGCCACTTTTTAATAGAACCACAAACCCCAATTTTACGTACATGACTCCGCCCCCCTGTGGACCAATGAGGACTAAGGACTTCGCTCAAGGAACCAATGATTCATGGACTTTCGTGGACATAGACGTGGACTTTGTAGTTCTAGACTCTGTAGTCCGTTCTGTAGTCCGTAGGCCTAAATGTACACTGCCACTTTTTAATAGAACCACAAACCCCAATCTTACGTACGTGACTCCGCCCCCCTGTGGACCAACGAGGACTAAGGACCTCACTCAAGGAACCAATGATTCTTGGACATATATGTGGACGTTGTAGTTCTAGACTCATGTTCTGTAGTCCGTAGCCAATTTTTAATAGAACTACAAACCCAATCTTCATCCCGACTTAAAGATCAGGGTCCGAGTACGTGACTCCGCCCCCCTGTGGACCAATGAGGACTAAGGACCTCGCTCAAGGAACCAATGATTCGTGGACTTTCGTGGACATAGACGTAGACTTTGTAGTTCTAGACTCATGTTCTGTAGTCCGTAGCCACTTTTTAATAGAACTACAAACCCCAATCTTCATCCCAACTTAAAGTATGTGACTCCGCCCCCCTGTGGACCATTGAGGACTAAGGACCTCGCTTAAGGAACCAATGATTCGTGGACATAGACGTGGACTTTGTAGTTCTAGACTCATGTTCTGTAGTCCGTAGCCCTAAATGTACACTGCCACTTTTTAACAGAACTACAAACCCCAATCTTCATCCCGACTTAAAGATCAGGGTCCGAGTACGTGACTCCGCCCCCCTGTGGACCAACGAGGACTAAGGACCTCGCTCAAGGAACCAATGACTGACCTCGAAGCCTTTCCAATCGCCGTTAATCACCATGCTGTTAACGAATGTTTATAGAGGATGCTGTACTCCCTCAGGTCCTACCTCAAATCGGGGGTGGGGGGGGGGGGGGGGGGTGTGTGGGGGGGGTGAGGGACCGGGCCGGGGAACCTCGATATCATTCGTAATGAAGTGTGAACGGAACCTTCGTGATTCGTTGTTGTCCACGTCCCTTTAGATTGCACTGATCCACGTTCTCCTGCTTCTCTTGGCACGGGGGCGCCGGCGTTCCGTGTCCCCCGAGGAACGGCTTTTTATATCCGAATGGCGGCGGGCGCCACGTCTTTAAATTTCGGAATGTTTTTATAATGAGGGTTTTTTTTTTTGTATTTTATTGACGCTGTTCTTCTCGCTCTCCTCCTTCCGTCCCTCGTCAACGTACGGGAACAGGGATGTGGTTTTTTTTGGACGTCCTTTAGGACGTGGAAGTGGAACGCTCTTCACAGACACAGAGCTCGATGGACATCGGGGCTGCGTCCAGAATCCCTGACGTCCGTACCACACAGTACAGGAGGAGAACGCGAGGTTGATGCGTCCGGCAGTACGTCCAACTCTGTTAGAACTCCATCCGTCCATTACCTTCTGCTTTATCCTCTATTAGGGTCATGGGGTGGGGGGGGGTTCCCCATGCCCATCCAGGGGAGAATGTTTAGGGCGCTGGGCAGATACACCCAGGACAGGGGGGACAATCTATCGCTGGGCACACACAGACACACTCTCTATGGGGCAATTGGGAGAGTTCAATTGCCCTTGAGCCATGTTTTTTGGACTGTGGGAGCAAACCCGAGAACCCGGAGGAAACCCACGCGGACACGGGGAGGACATGGAAACTCCACCCAGATTGGGGATTCGAACCGGGAATCCCCAGCGCTGAGAGGAGAACATGCCAAACCACTAAACTACAATATGATATTGTCTCATCTCATTATCTTCCACTTAATTCTCTAGGGAGGGGTGGTGGTTCCCATGCCCATCCAGGGGAGAACGTTTCGGGTGCTGGGCAGATACACCCAGGACAGGGGGGCAATCTATCACTGAATACACACTCACAAACACACTCTATATGGGGCAATTTGGAGAATTCAATTCACCTTGATCCATGTTTTTTGGACTGTGGGAGGAAACCGGAGAACCGGAGGAAACCCACGCGGACACGGGGAGGACATGGAAACTCCACCCAGATTAGAGATTCGAACTGGAAACCCTAGTGCTGAGAGGAGAACATGCCAAACCACTAAGCCAGCGTGCCGCCCCCTCTGTTAGAACTCTGTGTCTGTGAAGATCCTGTTTATAAATGATAAATCTCTGTGATGATGATGATGATGATGATGATGATGAAGGTGCGCTCGGTTCCGGATTGCGTTCTGTAACTGACGGAACGTTCTTTGCGAAACCTCAGCTGAGGCACGAAAGCCAACGGCGTCCTGAAGAATGCGGCTGGACTCGCCGCGCAGGAAGTCCCCGCGTGTCCTCGAAGGAATAACCCTGATTGGTCCTTACAATCCGGATGTGTACGGATGTTATGATGTCATTACCAAAAACATTCCTAACTCTCCGCTGAGGAGTGTCTGATTAAACTGTGTGATTGTGCACTGTGTACTTTAGTGTGTGTGTGTGTGTGTGTGTGTGTGTGTGTGTGTGTGTGTGTGTGTGTGTGAGATCTGAGCACTTCAAAATGCAAAACTTCAAAATGCTGAGTGGACAATTTAAATAGGTTTTCCGCCTTTAAATCGCAACTTAAACGTTTTAAAACCACGTCAATGTCCAGGACACGGAACGTCCTCACCGTGCCGACGCGACGTAAAGTCCAATTCGGGAACCTGTTTTGTGGCCGATCCTAAGATCCTAAGTCTGCTATGCTGATGACACTCAACTTCATCTGTCTTTTGCCCCTGATGACACCACCATCTCAAATCGGTATCTGCATGCCTCTCCGACATATCTGTCTGGATGAAGGCCCGTCATCTCAAATTAAACTTAGAAAAAACAGAGCTTCTCATTATCCCTGCTAAACCCTCAATCCATCACGACCTGACCTTCCAAATTGATGGCTCCACAATCTCCCCAACTGATTCGGTCCGGAACCTTGGGTTCACTATAGACTCCCACCTTAAACTCTCTGATCATGTGATCAAAACCGCCCGTTCTTGTAGATTCCTTCTTTAGAACATAAGGAAGATCAGACCCTTTCTGACTGAACATACTACCCAACTGCTTGTTCAAGCCCTAGTCCTATCCCGGCTTGATTATTGTAATGCACTTCTTGCCGGTATCCCAAATTCCACCATCAGACCTCTTCAATTAATTCAAAACTCTGCAGCCCGACTCGTGTTTAACCCCCAAGAACTCATGTCACTCCATTACTCACTTCCCTCCATTGGCTTCCTGTAGCTGCTCGCATTCAGTACAAGTCGCTGACTCTGGCATACAGAACCATTTCTGGATCTTCCCCCTCTTACCTTCACTCTATCTTTTCAAAATACACTCCGACTCGTTCACTTCGCTCCAGTGATGATTGTCGCCTGGCGATTCCACCTCACCGAGGAGCTAATTCTCATTCTGTGGCGTTCACCACTGCAAAATGGTGGAACGATCTTCCCAACTCTGTCCGTAAGGCAGAATCTCTAAACAGTTTTAAGAAACTACTTAAGACGCATCTCTTTAACAAATACCTGTTATAAAAAAAAAAAAAAAAAATTAAAAAAAAAAAAAAAAAGGGGGGGGGGGGGCGCAGCTTCGAATAACAATCAGGTTTGATGAACTTACAGTATAGTTGGTTTTCTCCATGGCTTCTGACTTGTGGTGTTCTCATTTGTAAGTCGCTTTGGATAAAAGCGTCTGCTAAATGACTAAATGTAAATGTAAATGTAAGTCGGAATTCTGAGACACTAAGTGAAAATCCTGAGGTTAAAAAGTCGGAATTTTGAGATACTAAGTGAAAATCCTGAGATAAAAAGTCAAAATTCTGAAATAAAAAGTCAAAATTCTGAGATACTAAGTTAAAACCCTGAGATAAAATTCGGAATTCTGAGATACTAAGTTAAAATAGTGAGATAAAAGTCGGAATTCTGAGATACTAAGTGAAAATCCTGCGATAAAAGTCGGAATTCTGAGATACTAAGTGAAAATCCTGAGATAAAAGTCGGAATTCTGAGATACTAAGTGAAAATCCTGAGATAAAAGTCAGAATTCTGAGATACTAAGTTAAAATAATGAGATACTAAGTGAAAATAATGAGATAAAAATTTGAATTCTGGAACTTCAGAATGAGATATTAAGTGAAAATAATGAGATAACTTCTGAGATACTAAGTGAAAATCCTGGAATTCTGAGATACTAAGATAAAAGTCTGAGAATTCTGAGATACTAAGTTAAAATAATGAATAAAAGTCCTGAGATCTAAAGGATAGTTGGTGAAATAGCCGAGTCGATTCGGAGGAACCGACTCATTTTTATGTCAATTAAAGACGGAAATAACTGTAATAGCGTTCGAACCGGCCGCCGGGGGGCGCTGTGAGCGTTTAAAGCGGCCCACGGAAGCCGAGGGAAGTCGGTTCGGATCTGGAGAAGAAGACGGAGCGCGATGTCTGAGGTGGTGGAGCTGCACAAACTGAAGGTAAAGGAACCGGAGGGTGGAGGTGCGGGCGGAGGTGCGGGCGGAGGTGCGGGACTCCCGCGGGTGGAGGTCCGAGAGCATAAAGCCGGCACTTTGATGTTTTAAAGCCGCGCCTCAGAGCTTAGAACGCCGCGTGAAGCCCGCAGCTTTGTTTGTGACGTCACGCTTTAGCCGCCAAGCTAAATTTATTTACATTATTAATTAAAGGCTGCACCTCTGTAAACGCGTTAATGACGTTTAAAGAACACTGTTTCAATGTGTATAATAATAATAACAATAATAACATATATAAAGTTTTAACGGGTTTGATGTTTGGTTTGTTTGACGTTCTGCAACAAACCTAAGAGCAACGTGCCGCGTGCTGGAGCTTTCATCTGATCCGACATCAATCAGGTTTTTAATTAGAACCTCATTCATTAAGTCAGGAGTATTAACCTCATCCATCCATTATCTCCCGCTTTATCCTCTATTAGGGTCGCGGGGTGGGGGGGGTTCCCCATGTCCATCCAGGGGAGAACGTTTCGGACACCTAGGACAGGGGGGGCGATCTATCACTGGACACACACACACTCTATATGGGGCAATTTGGAGAACTCAATTGCCCTTGATCCATGTTTTTGGACCGTGGGAGGAAACCGGAGAACCCGGAGGAAACCCATGCGGACACGGGGAGGACATGGAAACTCCACCCGGATGGGGATTCGAACCGGGAATCCCCAGCGCTGAGAGGAGAACATGCCAAACCACTAAAGTACTGTGCCGCCCTTAATAAACCACAATATGATATCGTCTCATCTCATTATATTCCACTTAATTCTCTACATTGGGGGGGGGGGTTCCCCATGCCCATCCAGGGGAGAACGTTTCGGGCGCTGGGCAGATACACCCAGGACAGGGGGGCAACACACTCTATATGGGGCAATTTGGAGAACTCAGTTCACCTTGATCAATGATTTTTGGACTGTGGGAGGAAACCGGAGAACCCGGAGGAAACCCACGCGGACATGGGGAGAACATGCAAACTCCACCTCAGATGGGGATTCGAACCAGGAATCGCTAGTGCTGAGAGGAGAACATGCCAAACCACTAAAGTACTGTGCTGCCCTTAATAAACTACAAAATGGTATCGTCTCATCTCGTTATCTTCCACTTAATTCTCTACATTGGGGGGGGGTCCTCCTGCCCATCCAGGGGGGCAATCTATCACTGGACACATGCTCTATATGGGGCAATTTGGTGACCTCAGTTCACCACGATCTATGTTTTTGGACTGTGGGAGGAAACCGGAGAACCCGGAGGAAACCCACGGGGAGGACATGGAAACTCCACCCAGATGGGGATTTGAACTGGGAATCGCTAGTGCTGAGAGGAGAACGTACCAAACCGCTAAGCCTTATTATTTATATATAATTTTTTTTTTTTTTTTTATTTAATTTTTTAATTATTATTAATTTGTCGTCAGCTCGCTGAGCTGAAGCAGGAGTGTGCGGCGCGGGGACTGGACATGAAGGGCAATAAAGGAGATCTGGTCGCACGGCTGCAGGCTTACATCGACGAACACGGTACGTCCTGCGCCTCCTCATGACCCCGCGGAGCCTGCGTGGTCACTGCGCGGTCACCGCAGGTTCGAGGACGAACTCGTTATAATAATTAAACGAGATCCGTATTTTAAGAGTAAACGTTTCGGACGACGCCGCGTGGCCTCGACGTGACCCGGCTGTGATGTCTGCTTTTTCAGAGGAGGAGGTGAACGAGGAGGAGGTGCTGGGGGAGGAGTTTACAGAGGTATGTGTGTGTGTGTGTGTGTGTGTTGCGTGTTTAATTCCTTGCCAAACACTTTTAATTGTATTTTTATATGAATTTATATTTATATATGTGTATGCTACTGTGAAGCATGGTGGTGGTAGTATTATTACATTACCATAACCAGATAAAGGTTTAGAACGAGGGGGAGGGGCTGGGGGAGGAGTTTACAGAGGTATGTGTGTGTGTTGCGTGTTTAATTCCTTGCCAAACACTTTTAATTGTATTTTTATACGTATTTATATATGTGTATGCTACTGTGAAGCATGGTGGAGGTAGTATTATTACATTACCATAACCAGATAAAGGTTTAGAACGAGGGGGAGGGGCTGGGGGAGGAGTTTACAGAGGTATGTGTGTGTGTTGCTTATTTAATTCCTCGTCAAACACTTTTAATTGTATTTTTTTATATATATAATTTACACTAAACCTGCTGCAATTATAACAAGCTGAAACTGTACCTACTGTGAAGCATGGTGGTGGTAGTATTATTACATGGTGCTGAAACTGGTGGGCGGGATCAAAGTGAAACTGTATGTTAGACAAACCATAACCAGATAGATTAAAGGTTTATCCATCCATTATTTTCCGCTTTATCCTCTATTAGGGTCGTGGGGGGGGGGGGGGTTCCCCATGCCCATCCAGGGGAGAACGTTTCGGGCGCTGGGCAGATACACCCAGGACAGGGCGCCAATCTATCACTCACACAAACACACTCTATATGGGGCAATTTGGAGAACTCAATTGACCTTGATCCGTGTTTTTTTGGACTGTGGGAGGAAACCGGAGAACCCGGAGGAAACCCACGCGGACACGGGGAGGACATGGAAACTCCACCCAGATTGGGATTCGAACCGGGAATCCCCAGTGCTAAGAGGAGAACATGCCAAAGCACTAAGCCACCGTGCCGCGCAGATTAAAGGTTCTTCTAAATCAGGAGGGTGTCCTGACGTTCTCGTTTCAGGAGGGTTCTCCTAAAGCCGAGGCAGAGGTTCCAGAAGAGGCCGCTACCCCGGAACCGTAAGTTTACTCTGTGACGTTAGATCGAATAAATAAGAGTACGGCGCAGGTTCGGGGGTTTTAAATTCCGTGTGGGTGGGGTTCGGCTGTTGGGCTGTCAGTCAGAAGGTTGTGGGTTCGAATCCGAGGTCCTGTGACGTCACCCCAATTGCTTTAGATATGCTGTGGCCATCCCTGTAACGTATAATGTAGTGTAATGATGAGGGCTGGCCAGCAGATGGCGGTGTTGTGTTGCAGATCTTGGCGCTGCGGCTGGGATTTGATTCATTTGTTTGGCAGAATGTAAAAAAAAAAATCTTAAAAAAAAAATTACCGACCAGATGAAAGGCTTTTATGGTTTTGCAGACAATTACTAACAATAACAAAGCGATAAATCTAATAAAATGTTTAGTTTTTTCTTCCGTCACGTCGATTTGGAATTGAATTTCGGCTCACGTGTTTATTTTATTATTTTTTTTTTTTTTTTATTTTTTATTATTATTTTTTTTTATCTCTCTTTTTCAGAAACGCCAAGAAGATCATTAAAATCAGTCTCTCTGAACCCACTGACGAGGTACCGCCGCCGAACGACGTAAATTCCCCGTTTTTCAAACGATTCCTTTGATCTGTTAATGATATTAATATTCGTAAACGGCGTTGTTAATCGCGACCGAACCACTGACCCGTGACCCGAACCTCCCGGCTTGCCGTTTCAGAGGCTGCAGAAGCGAGCAGAGCGCTTTAACATCCCCCCCACGGCTGAGAGCAAGAAGGCTGCGCGAGCCGCCAGGTAACGCCACCGCAGCCAGATGGCGCCGTGCGTCCACGTCCACAATCGGGGTGGAAAACATGTTTCTAGAACAACCAAGTGATGGTGAGGGGGGCGGGGGAGGTTAGACGTTTGTACATACCTTAATGCAAAGCTAATTTGAATATTTAATAATGCTCTTATTTTTAAAAGTTTTTGTTTTTTTATTAAAAATGTTTTTTTTTGGCGGTGACGATATTTGAAGCATGAGGTTCCCGGAAAGGTTCTGCTTGGCGTCGAGGTTCCAACTGTCTCTAAACAGACGGGCGTCCGATTTTAGGGGCATTAAATATCGAGCTGCAGTCTGCCCTCTAGTGGACAAGCGACACATTACAACGGCTGACCGTCCAGGTTTACGGTCTTTGTGTCGTTTGCGTAGAAATTGAAACGCGTCCTCTGATCGGAACCTCAGACCTCAGGGTGGAGGATAGCGTGCAGTACTGCAGTGACGCTGACGTGGTGGGGGCGCTGTGTGCTTGTGTGTAAAAGTCTGAATTTTTTTTTTTCCTTTTCTCAGGTTCGGGTTGCCAGAACCAGCTAAAGGTGAGCGAACGTTCTAACTAGTACGTTCAAACCCTGTTTACGTTTAATCGTCGTTGGTTGACCGCCTCGTTGTTCGCTCCACAGGCATCGCCGCCGCCTCCAAACCAAACGTAAGTATGAGCGCGTGTTCTGAAGGTTCTCCACCCGCCGTCGGCGATCAAGCCGGTTCGGGGTTGTGTTTGCGACGTCCCCGTTCACGCCCCTCCTGTTCTTTAGGCCGACGTCTTGAAGAAGAGAGCGGAACGCTTCGGGGTGAACGTCTCGCCCGTGTCCAAGAAGGTACGTCCGGTGACGGGGCCGTCGCTCTGTATAAATGATCTGATGCTCCGAGTGATCACCGAGCACATTCGATAGGTTAACGAGTCACAAACGCGCAATGACATCATCGATGACGTCGCCCTGGTTAAAATGCCGCCGTTCTGTCGATTGGTAGGTTCTCCGACGTTTCCGCGCACACCCCGCACTCCGGTCACATGGGACCCCAAACTGCGGTGTCGCGCATTTAGTACCAAAAACAAAGACGACGCCCAGAACCCGAACGCGTCCTCAAAATATATGGGGTTCAAGAGGAACCCAAACTTAGAAAGAGGACCAAGCCTGGAACAGTAGAACCAACCGCTCGGAGTTCTTTAAATAAATAAATAAATAAAATAAAAAAAAAAAAAAAAAATAAAAAAAAAAAAAACCCACCACACTCCGAGACGAACCCCAGCGACGGCGCGGAAGTCCAGCGCTCGCCTCGCGGCGGACCCGAACGCCGGTTCTCCGATCCCGCGAATCGGAACGTACGGCGCTGGGGGGGGGGGGGGGGGGGGGGTGTGCGCGCGAGCTGCCGGGTCGCCCATTGTGGCCGCTGACACCCGTGTGAGCGAGCAGAGCCGCATGGGGTCAAGTGTGACACATCATTATAACAATGTTGATTTAGTGAGGCCGCCGCGCAACACACCTCCTCCCAGGGGGGCCGCGGGGGGAGGGACGGGCAGCGCAGTGGACAAGAGAAGGGGCCCTCCTCGCCTCTTCAGCCTCCACGCAATCCTCCCAATCCTCCGACAGCTTGCAAATCACTCCCGGCCGACCCCCTCTAGAACGGACCGCTTTTTAATATATTAATTAATTTATTTAATGTTATAAACAGAACCGATATCGATATCATTTGGTCGGAATGGAACCTCGTTCCGAAGGCCGTTCCGAGTGCGTGTTTTTTTTTTTTTTTTTTTTTTGGGGAGGTGTCCCCGAAGCATTTGTCTTTGTGATCTGTGATCTCATACCCCCCCCCCCCCTCAGCCCCCGTATATTAATCCCCTCCCCGGCCCATATAACGCCGTACGCCCTCCCCCATCCAATCAGAACGCCCATGACCTCTAACCTTGTTTCACCTGCGATGTCAAGATAAGCTTTGAGGCGCCGCAGGTTCCAGATAATCTGCTCTGCGACGGTTCCGCCGCCGTGTTCTAGATTCGACCGGGGTTCTACGTGTGGGACGCGACACGTGTTGTGTATATTGTAAAAAAAAGATATATATTTATATACAGACACCTCATGTTTGTTTTTATTTTGTTTTTGTTTTTTTTTGTTTTTTTTGGAACATAAATTTTTGAAATGTATTTATATTCGCACGAACGTCTTTTTTTTAACGTTTCCTTCGTGTTTTTTCGGCCGTGCGAGGCATGTCGCCTCCCAAATTAACCTGGAATTGGAAATGAAATAAAGTTGGAAATCATACGTTTTTTTTTTATTATTATTATTTTTTATTTATTTTATTTTTTTTATTTTTCTTTTTTTCCGTACGTAGCTTTTACGAAGTTTGTCCGCGCGCGAATAAATGGAAATTGCGCCGTTTCCAGGCAATCACATGCCGGGCCGATTCGTGCGTCCTGCCGACGGGGATGGGGGGGGGCCCTGTGTCCTTTGCGTCCCGATCATGGGGAGAACCTACAAACTCTCATGAACTCATGACTGTACAATTATGACATCAGAACTTGCCTGCGACATTCCTTCACGTGCGAGCTGTCAAAAAAAAAAAAAAAAAAAAACACGAATTGCCCCCCCCCCCCCCCCCCCCCGCCCATCCGGGTGGTTTCGGCGTGGAACGGAGTCGCTTAGCATGCAGGGGGACGTCGGCGGGTCGCAGCGCGCGGCTTTTGGCTCATTAGTCGTGAATACGTGTGAATGGAACGCAGCGAGGCCTCGGACGGCTCGGCGAGAGGCCCAGCGTTCGGCCCGGTGGTGTTTTTTTTTGGGGGGGGGGGGCGAAAAAGGAGAGGTTCGGCCCTCGAGGGTTTTGGGGGTGGAGGAGGGGGGGGGGCGAAATGAACTTGATGATCTCAGAGGATGGAAATGAGAGCGGCCTGCGCCGTGTGAATGCCGAGGGAGTTGAGGCCGCCTCGGCGACTATGGAGACCCGCAGAGCTATTCACACGGATCCGGGCTCGCAGCGCCGCCGCCCGCGTCCAAAGACACGACCGGAGAACGGACGGAGGGACGGAGGGACGGGTCCGCGGCGAGGCGAGCGCTGGGCTTCCACGCCATCGCTGGGGTTCGTCTCGGAGTGTGGTGGGTTTTTTTTTTTTTTTTTTTTTTTTTTTTTTTTGTAATTTTTAAAAATTTTTATTAGATTTTTTAAAAATTTTTTTAAAGAACTCAGAGCGGTTGGTTCTACTGTTCCAGGCTTGGTCCTCTTTCTAAGTTTGGGTTCCTCTTGAACCCCATATATTTCGAGGACGCGTTCGGGTTCTGGGCGTCGTCTTTGTATTTGGTACTAAAGTTTACGCTCTGTCTGCTGCCATGAGGCAGGGGGGGTCTTGATGGTTCCTGATGGCTGTCTGATGTAGCCATCAGGAATGGTTCCTGAAGGTTCCCGGAATGGTTCCCAATGGCCGTCTGCTGTAGCCATCAGGAATGGTTCCTGGTAGCTGTCTGCTGTAGCCATCAGGAATGGTTCCCGGAATGGTTCCCGATGGCAGTCTGCTGTAGCCATCAGGAATGGTTCCTGGTAGCTGTCTGCTGTAGCCATCAGGAATGGTTCCTGGAAGGGTTCCCAATGGCCGTCTGCTGTAGCCATCAGGAATGGTTCCTGGTAGCCGTCTGCTGTAGTTATCAGGAATGGTTCCTAAAGGTTCCCGGAAGGGTTCCCAATGGCCGTCTGCTGTAGCCATCAGGAATGGTTCCTGGTAGCTGTCTGCTGTAGCCATCAGGAATGGTTCCCGATGGCAGTCTTCTGTAGCCATCAGGAATGGTTCCTGGTAGCTGTCTGCTGTAGCCATCAGGAATGGTTCCTGGAAGGGTTCCCATTGGCCGTCTGCTGTAGCCATCAGGAATGGTTCCTAAAGGTTCCCGGAAGGGTTCCCAATGGCCGTCTGCTGTAGCCATCAGGAATGGTTCCTGAAGGTTCCCGGAATGGTTCCTGATGGCCGTCTGCTGTAGCCTCCTCACATGAGCGACTATATTTTGAGAAACCCCTCCCCCTCTGTTGGATTTGCATGTTCTCCAATCTCATACTTAAGGTCATCACGTTCTAGACGGTGGACCTGAGAACATGAGACCAATACAAAAAGCATTGGAACTCCCACTTCAGTACTGGAGTGTCCAAGTTCTCGCCTCACCGGGTTCTTCCACTCCAGACTTGGGCCTTCCCTAAACTGTTGGAACACCTGATCTCTGAGGTTGCCCTGTATTTTGGACAGTGATGTGCTTCCAAGTTTCCAGTTTAGGGAAGGCCCCCCCATTGCCACATTCTCTTCTGGGTTCCAGCACCGGGCTCCACGGTTCCCCGAGGTCGAGGTCGGGAACCGGCGCCTGCAGGCGTGCGATCCGATTGGTCGATTTGTCTCCGGACGCGCTACGTAAATCTTTTTTAATAATCGCTAAATCTCAGCGAGGCCCTTCGCACCGAGGCCCGGAACCCCCAACACCCCCCCCCTCCCCCCGCGCTGTTAATCATTAAATCCATACCTCAGGTCACGGCTGACCTGCGACCTCACACCCCTCGACCTCGCCCCCCCCCCCGCGGACCGTTCCTCAGCGCTCCACGTTTTTATTAGAACAACAAACTCCTGTGTTTTAAGACTGTGAAGAACAACCGGGATAGGAACGAATAATCACGTCCCGTCTCCCTCAGGTGGAAGAGGACGAGAAGCTGAAGAAGAGGAAGGAGCGTTTCGGGATCGTCACCACCGCCGTGTCCGCCGCCGACGCCGAGGTTCCCCATTAATATTCCTATATCTTGATTCTGATTGGCTGACTGGTGGAGGTTCTCCTGGATTGTCTGAAATGCTGCTGGATGTTCTTTAGGCTTTGAATTTTAATAGGTGTTTTGTATGTTCTCCTCCAGGCGAAGAAGCGGAAGCGCGCCGAGCGATTCGGGAACGTCTGAGAACCGTCGTCGCCGCTTAAATTTTTTATAATTGTTTTATAACTTCGTCGTCGCCGCCGTCGTCATGACAACCCGCGCTGCGCTCATTGATTGTTTTAATTTGTGTACAATAAACACCCCCCCCCCCGCCCCCCCGACGTTCGTTCATTTCTCTAGTCTCAGTTTACTTTAATTTGTTTATTGTGACCGATCATACGGATGGACTACAGAATGTCACTGTAGAACTACAACCCCCACCTCCCATCCGGTGGGCGGAGGAAGAGGAGCCTGTTCCTAATAAAGTGGCCGGTGAGTTAAAAATGTTATTTTTTAAAATTTTTTTATTTTTTTTTGAATACTTGGATCGGCCACCTGAACGCGGCGACCAGCTTCGTAGTGACCCCCCTGGAGGAGCATGGTTCTCCTGGTAAGCTCCGCCCCCTTCTCCTTATTTGGCGTCGCTCCTCTATTTTGCAGTGGGATCCTGACCGTAGGTTTGGTTTGTTCTCCCCGTGGGATTCAGGTGGAGGATTTCCATTAAACCTAAAAGCCGCCACCTTCCGGCAGCGTGGCGTCTGCGCTGCGCGGGGTGGAGCCGGGTGGTCTCGCCTCATTTGCATCAGTAAGCGGCTCGTTTGTCTCCTAAATCCTCCAAATTAGTTTGATGAGGGGTGACGCTAATTGGGTACGCGACGCAGAACAAAGCGAGCGAAGCGGCACCGGGCCGCGCCGCAGAACCCCCTCCTGGTTCTGTTTCCCCCAATTAGCTGGAGGATAAATCCTGCCCCCCCCCCCCCCTTTCAGGCTGAGGGTGGGGGCGCTGGAGTGCACCGCGTAGTTACCACCGCGGGCTTTAACGTACGCTTCAGGAAACGATTTATTACAACTAATTTAATGTAATTAAAAAATATATTTTTTGTTATTAAATAGTAACGTCGTAATAGTAAACAAATTTTTTAATTGTTAAAATTACTGCTGATTTTAATGATTCTGAACTTTAGCCATTTTTATTAACAATAAAATTCGTCAGTTTTAACAACACACTTGTTTTATAATTTTCAAATAAGGATTTTAAGTCGACGCTTCGGAATTTAATTAGTTTGCTTAATAGTAACGAGCGTTAAGAACGTTTTAAAATCAGAAATGAATTAAATCATACGTTTCTCAGAATGTCTCGAATTATAGATTTGTAGAGTAATAAATATATAGATTTTGAATTTTCGCGAATTTATCGCAACGCCTTCGATTTAAAGCGACCCATTGGAGCTGCGAAATAAACGTGACCCCTCCTGCGAGCTGTGAACGGTATTCCGATCCCGAAAACTGAGGACCGGCGAGGACGCGTTCCGTTTTGTTCTGCGAGCAGGTGGCGTCAGTGAGGCAGCTTTTACGAGAACATCGTGACTCCTATGCGAACCGTAAACCGTCGTTTTTTTTGTTGTTTTTTTTGTTGTTTTTAGTTGTTTTTAAGTCCTCCGTCGTTTCCGTCCACGTACCGAACGTTGGAATACAAATCCAGAAATGAATTAAATCATACGTTTCTCAGAATGTCTCGAATTATAGATTTGTAGAGTAATAAATATATAGATTTTGAATTTTCGCGAATTTATCGCAACGCCTTCGATTTAAAGCGACCCATTGGAGCTGCGAAATAAACGTGCAGGCAAAGGGGTGGAGCCTAAACGTTGGTTTGATTCTACCTACTGCAGATTTAATCACGCGGCTTAAACAAAAATGGGCGCGCTCACAGATCGGAGGGACGCCATTTCCACGGCCGTAGCGCTCCGATCCTCGATTGCTTTTTTTATTATTTTTTATTTTTTTATTTTTCTGTTTGCAGTAAAATAAAATTGTTGGTATTTTAGTAAACTTGTTTTGACGATATCGGTTATGAAATTAAGTTTATAAAATTTAAATATTTAATCGTTTCGAAATATCTTAATTTTTTTAATTGTTCGAATAAATGTGCGATTTTGAAGATTAAATCGCTTTAAACTAGTTTTTTTTTATTTGTTTGTTTTTTTAAATTAATTAACTTTTTTTTTTCCTAAAATGTTAAGAGTTTGATGTAATTTCTATTTAAAGAATTCTTAAACCTTCACTTGAATTTTTAATTAATTAAATTGGATTCCGTTAAACGTTTGTTAACGCAAGTTGGTCAGTAAAATTGGCATTAGATATTTTTTTTATTTGGATAATAATTTAATACTATGCAGTAATGAATTAATTATGGTAAATGGCTCTGGTGTGGGTGGGTGTGTGAGCGAGCGATCTGATTGGTGCGTTTAATAAAAAGTCGGAGGTCAGTTTTAGGCTAAATAAAGAATTTATTGTAGAAAACGTGAACAAACAAACAAACGGAAGAAGAAACAGAATCTTTCATTTGCACAGATTTGAACCTACAGGTTTAGAGTTCAGCTACGCGGCGCGAGGAGCGGCTGAGGCGGCGCGTTATCCGGACCGGGTTCCCCGGGCGCGACGGAGAACCGGAGCACGGAGACAGCGTATTTACATCGTCCCGTTTCGAACGCGAGTTCCTCGACCTCGTTCTACACGGCGGCGGGGCGTGCGGTGGGTGTGGCCTCTGATGGGCGTCGGCGGAGGTCATGTGATACGGATGCATTGCGGGACTGGCGGAGTTGATTAATTGAGTTAAAGCTGCGAGTGGTTCGTTTGCTCCTCCGCACGAACGTTACACACCTTCGATTGAAAGCGACCAATCAGAGCCATGCTGGGAAGTAAAAGTGCAGGCAAAGGGGTGGAGCCTAAACGCTTAATAATTTTAATTCTACCTACTGCAGTTTTAATCACGCGGCTTAAACAAAAACGTTTTAAATTGGCGCGCTCACGGATCGGAGGGACGCCATTTCCACGGCCGCAGCGCGACGATCCTCGATGGTTTCATTAAAGTCGTTATCAACGTTCCGTTTAATTAACTCATCGTTAATTACTCAGACCAGGCATCTCTGACTTCTAAGAGGCCAATTAACGAGAATTGTAATAGCGACCTCTACTGGCAGAGTGGCGTTCGCTCCAGAACGCTTCAGTGCCGTTCCACCACGTTCTGTTCGCGGCGTTCTGCGTGACTCTGAGGCGGAACCATTATTAAACCCGCCTTTTGGAGTTGTTCTCACGGTGCCGTTCAGGGGGGAACGTATATATTTTTTTTGTCGTTTAAATTTGTTCTCCTAATGAGTTTAATTATTTTTATTGTTTGTCGAATGGAATGTCGTTAGGAACCAACTCCGGCGTCGTTATTTGCCGCCGTTATGTATTTACGATTAAACTACGGACACTCGACTTCGGAGCGACGCCGTATCAACCAATGAGCTCTCGACGGGTACGAGATTTAAATACTAAATAAATTAAAGCTAAGGCGAGAGAGTTGAGCTTCGGGGGAGTTTTTTAATCATTAAAAACGGCGGCATTAGGTTTTCGCCAAAATAAATATTAATTAGATGAGGATTAGTGGAAGGCTCTGATTGGTCCCATTGCGAAGGGGACACCGTTGCTGTGTCCTAAGCCCCGCCCCATTCCCGCTTCAGCTCGTCGATGTTGCCGTGACGACCAGACTGTTGTAGGTTTTTCTGCAAAGCGATGGCGTATAAATCGTTAAAAACCTTTATCGTTTATCGGAAACATCGAGATATCGGCGTATCGATCATCGTGCGACCCCCTCCTGTGAGCTGTGAACGGTATTCCGATCCCGAAAACTGAGGACCGGCGAGGACGCGTTCCGTTTTGTTCTGCGAGCAGGTGGCGTCAGTGAGGCAGCTTTTACGAGAACATCGTGACTCCTATGCGAACCGTAAACCGTCGTTTTTTTTTTTGTTGTTTTTTAGTTGTTTTTAAGTCCTCCGTCGTTTCCGTCCACGTACCGAACGTTGGAATACAAATCCAGACGACGCGGCGTCTCCCGCTCCCATAGTGCAAAATTTATAGTTGGTAAGGTAGAGTGCCCAGAAAGGATCCTTTGTTCCTCTTTTTATTTAAAAAGTATTTACATATATTATTTATATATAGAACGTCAGAAGGCGTCTCCTTGATCCAACAGCGTAGTGCTTTCGTTTCTTTGCGTAGACATCTGGTGAGGACGAGACAAACTTCCAAACTTCTAAACTAGAAACAAATTTTTTTTTTTTTTTTTTTTTTTTTTTTTTTTTTCCAAAAAATTTTTTGTTTACATTTTATTACATTTTTTTTTTTGTTTTGTTTTGTACACATTTCCGTTAGTGCATCTGAGATCTGAGTGGGCGTGTGCTGGGGTCCGCGCCACCATCCCCCCCCCGCCCCCCCCCTCCCGAAACGCTGCCCCAGTCAGGTGTGAGTGACGGAAACGCTATTCAAAAAACAATTTAAATATTCATGCACAATATGCAGATTGCGTCGTGTCGAGTACTCCGTACTCCCGCGAGGTCGGGAACCGATGGACGGTCGAGCTCGTGTTTCAGGCGTGACGAAGATGTTAACCTGTAGTAACATCGCTACGGACCTGTTGGGGGCAGAAGCGGGCGTTTTTGGCCCACCGTGTGGATGTGGAAATCGTCCCTTCTGATTCGTTCCCTGTTCGTTGTCTCTTAACGTAACGTAAACATCTGGTTCCCATTTAATGTGTCCATGGGTCACGTGATCCGCCGTATGGACCTCACGCTGACCGCTGAACGTATTAATTGTGTCGTATATTAGTTTAATTAAATTTGTTACGTTTGTTTTAAAAGCCGTTAAATAAACCATTCGTTAACATTCCGTGCGTAGTATTGTGTTGTTTAGTATTAATTTAATTGTAATTTAATTAGATTGCAAATCATGGGATGTACGTCACCAGCAGTAATGGGGTGTACGGGTACGTCGCGGGGGTTCGAGGAGGAGGGTGTCATTAAAGGCGTTTCATAAACCATTAATTAACGTGCTGTACATCGTATTGTATTGTTTAGTATTAATTTAATTGTAATTTTAATTTGATTTTAAATCATGGGCTGTACGTAACCAGCAGTAAGGGGGGGGGGGGGTATGTACGGGTACGTAGAGGGGGTTCGAGGATGAGGACGAGGGGGAGGATGTCATATTAAAGGTGTTTCATAAACCCTTCATTAACGTATTGTATTGTTTAGTATTAATTTAATTCTAATTTAATTTGTGTATGAATTCGATGTACGTAGGGTGGCACGGTGGCTTAGTGGTTTAGCATGTTCTCCTCTCAGCGCTGGGGATTCCTGGTTCGAATCCCCATCTGGGTGGAGTTTCCATGTTCTCCCCGTGTCCGCGTGGGTTTCCTCCGGGTTCTCCGGTTTCCGCCCACAGTCCAAAAACATGGATCAAGTCAATTGAGTTCTCCAAATTGCCCCATATAGAGTGTATGTGTGTGAGTGAGTGTGTGTCCAGTGATAGATTGGCGCCCTGTCCTGGGTGTATCTGCCCAGCGCCCGAAACGTTCTCCCCTGGATGGGCATGGGGAACCCCCCCCCCCCCCCCCCGACCCTAATGGAGGATAAAGCAGAAGATAATGAATGAATGAATTCAATGTATGTAACCAGCAGTAATGGAGGGTGGGGGGGGGTATGTGTCGAGGGGGTTCGAGGATGAGGACGAGGGGGAGGATGTCATATTAAAGGTGTTTCATACACCATTAATTAACGTGCTGTACGTCGTATTGTATTGTTTAGTATTAATTTAATTGTAATTTAAATTCTATTGCAAATCATGGGCTGTATGTAACCAGCAGTAATGGAGGGGGGGGGGGTGGTACGTGTACGTCGAGAGGGTTCGAGGATGAGGACAAGGGGGAGGATGTCATATTAAAGGTGATTCATAAACCCTTCATTAACATGCTGTACGTCGCGTTGTTTTTGTTTAGTATTAATTTAATTGGTGTATGAATTCGATGTACGTAACCAGCAGTAATGGACGTGTGCGTCGAGGGGGTTCGAGGACGGGGAGGGGAAGGATGTCATATTAAAGGCGTTTCCCGGCGCAGGGAGACGACGGGAGCCCGGTGTAAGGTGGACGCTATGTTTTCTCGGCGCTATAAAGGCGTTTACGGCCGGCGCGGCGCGGCGCAGCGGCGGTGCTGTAAAGGCCGGTGGATGTGGGGGGTGTGTGAATCGGGGCGGATGTCGTAATTCGATTGCCCGGTCAAACCCCTCTTCCTGTCCTCATTGAAAAGTCCTGAAGGAAGCCTTTCTCCTCGCCGGCTTTTTGTCTTTTTACAAGATGACGAGTAAAAAGGAGATCAAAGTCCCCATGAAAGGGCCGCCGGGCTGCTGGGAATGTCGCACTGGGGTGTTAGCTGGTGTTGGGTGGGTGGGTGGGTGGGGGGGGGGGGGGGGGGCGGTGTACTGTGTGTTGTTTGTTGGTTTCTTTAGTTTGAAGATGAAAAGCGTGTTGAAGTTCTGAGACGCTGAAATGAATCCCAGTTGTTTGGATTGAAGACTAATCCGGGCTTATTTAATCCTGAACTCCGTCTGATCCAGATGTGGCGCTCCGGGTCCCCGCGTCGGGGCCACTTCGGTATTAACGGTACGTATTTGGGAATCCGCGTTTTGCCCCCCGTCCACATAAACGACGCCCCGTCTCTGTCGTAGGGGGCGCCGTGTGACCCGTCTACAGAATGAAGGTTAATTAAATTTGTTGGGTTTCGTTTAAATGGCGTTTAATAAACCGTTCGTTAACGCGGCGCTGTTACTATTTTGGGCTTTAAAGAGACGGTATCTATGGTGGGGGGGGGGGGGGGGGGTTAGCATCTCTCTCTGGTTGAATCCAGTTGTTTGGATTGAAGACTAATCCGGGCTTATTTAATCCTGAACTCCGTCTGATCCAGATGTGGCGCTCCGGGTCCCCGCGTCGGGGCCACTTCGGTGTCAACGGTACGTATTTGGGAATCCGCGTTTTGCCCCCCGTCCACATAAACGACGCCCCGTCTCTGTCGTAGGGGGCGCCGTGTGACCCTGCGAGATCGGGACGGGACGCAGGAGGGTCGTCATGACGACCGGCGTCCGGGTCCCGTAACCGTCTACAGAATGTAATTTAATTAAATTTGTTAGGTTTCGTTTAAAAGGCGTTTAATAAGCCGTTCGTTAACGCAGCGCTGTTACTATTTTGGGCTTTAAAGCGACGGTATGTATTGTGTGTGTGTGTGTGGGGGGGGGTGTTAGCATCTCTCTCTGGTTGTTTGGATTGAAGACTAATCCAGGCTTATTTAATCCTAAACTCCGCGTGGTGTTGTATGTGGTGTTCCGGGTCCCCGGGTTGGCATCAGTTCCGTATTTGAGAATCCGTGTTTTCCCCCCCCGTCCCTGTCGTAGGGGGCGCCGTGTGACCCTGCGAGATCGAGACGGGACGCAGGAGGGTCGTCATGACGACCGGCGTCCGGGTCCCGTAACCGTCTACAGAATGTAATTTAATTAAATTTGTTAGGTTTCGTTTAAAAGGCGTTTAATAAGCCGTTCGTTAATGCGGCGCTGTTACTATTTTGGGCTTTAAAGCGACGGTATGTATTGTGTGTGTGTGTGTGTGGGAGTGTGGGGGGGGGGGGGGGGGGGGGTGTTAGTATCTCTCTCTGGTTGAATCCAGTTGTTTGGATTGAAGACTAATCCAGGCTTATTTAATCCTAAACTCCGCGTGGTGTTGTATGTGGTGTTCCGGGTCCCCGGGTTGGCATCAGTTCCGTATTTGAGAATCCGTGTTTTCCCCCCCCGTCCCTGTCGTAGGGGGCGCCGTGTGACCCTGCGAGATCGAGACGGGACGCAGGAGGGTTGTCATGACGACCGGCGTCCGGGTCCCGTAACCGTCTGCAGAATGTAGGTTAATTAAATTTGTTAGGTTTCGTTTAAAAGGCGTTTAATAAGCCGTTCCTTAACGTGGCGCTGTTACTAATTTGGGCTTTAAAGCGACGGTATGTATTGTGGGGGGGGGTTAGCATCTCTCTGGTGTTTATTGTTTTTTGTTTGTTTTTTAGTTGAAGATTAAATGAATCTAGTTGTTGGAATTGAAGACTAATCCAGGCTTATTTAATCCTAAACTCCGTCTGATCCAGATGTGGCGGTTCGGGTCCCGGAGTCGGCGCCAATTCGGTATTAACGGTACGTATTTGAGAATCCGCGTTTTCCCTCGTCCCTGTCGTAGGGGGCGCCGTGTGACCCTGCGAGATTGGGACGGGACGCCAAGTGGGGCGACCAGGTGAGTTAACTTCCACCACATGCACCACGCAGGAGGGTCGTCATGCCGACCGGCGTCCGGGTCCTGCAACCGTCTACAGAATGTAGGATAATTAAATTAGTTAGCTAATTTAATAAACCGTTCGTTAACGCGGTGCTGTTACTATTTTGGGCTTATTATAAAGCGACGGGAAGGTTCCTGGAACTGTTGCAAGATCCAGAAAGCCAAAGAAGGAACCGTTATTAGTTCCCACTTCTGCGTGGCGAGGTTCTCATGCGTGACCTGACTCTGTGGACTGTAACCATACACGGCAACGGAACCAGGAACTATGAGAACTTAAGTTGGGTCTGCACGTCTCTACGGATTCTTCTGGAATCGAATGCAAGAAAAAAAAAAAAAAAGTGCCGCGAAGACGACGTCAAAATAAGTGTCCCCCGCTTGGAAACCGGGACGGAAGTGTTCGCGGTCGCCTGCGTGTGACGGGGCGATCCGTTCTGGAGCTCGAGGAACCTTTTTTGGAAGACGGAACTTAAGAATCCTGACCATGTGGAAGTCTTTGGAGCGGGAGGACGACCTTCTGTTTGTTGTTTTTTTGGGTTAATCTGAGGGGTTTCCGGGTTCTTTCCCCGTGTTGGCCGTCGTTCTGTGAGGGTGGTGCCGGGGTCCGTTCTTGGTTCTGTTGTTCTGGAGCGACGCCTGGGCTCGGAGAGCTTCTGGAAACACTTTGAAGCCGATTAGAAATCCTTTTTTTACGACCGTGAACCGAAACGAAGAACCCAACGGGACGACTAAAAGAAAAACAAAAAAAAACAAAAAAAAACAAAAAAAAAAAAAAAAAGAACGCATGGAACTAACAGACATCGGGAATAAATAAAAGTCTGGCTCTTCTCTCACCGGCCGTTCTCTGGGCGCTCCTCGTTCTCCGAGTTCGTACCGCCGGCGTGGCGCTGGATGACTTCTGTTTATTGGCTGAACTACGGTAGCGAGCTAAAACGGGTTCCGTCGTCTCCGTCGTGTTCCGTAGCTCCGCCAGAGGGTCGCGAGGGGGAGGCTGAGAGGAGCGAGGGGAGGGGGGGCGGGCCGGGCAGGGCCGGGCCGGGCCGGGCCGGGCGAGCCTAAGAGCAGCCGCAGCGGTCCACCACCATGCCGGGGATCTTGCCGTGGATGATCTGCTGCTTGTCGTTGAAGTAGAGCATGTTGATGGGCGACATTTTGGTGGGGGTGCAGCAGGGGCCGGCCGAGCCCCGGGGGTTGGCGTGCTGCACCAGGTGCGTGTGCGGGTACTTCTGCATGAACATGTACTCGCACTGGCCCGAGCAGTAGTTGGCCTTGTAGCGCTTGGGGGCGATGATCCAGTCCCAGCCGAAGGCCTCGAAGTCGACGGTCAGCGGGTAGCGGCAGCAGCGCGACTCGGTCGAGTGCTCGTCGCAGTCCAGCCCGAGGTTCCGCCGCGTGCGCTTGGTCGTCTCCAGGACCTTCACCTCCAGGAACGGCTGCTGGAAACCAGGGGAGGGGACAGGAGAATGTCAGCGTACGAACAATGTACCAACTTGTCTTGCATTGGAACCCTGATGTCTTAATACACCTGTCTGTATGCGGTACGTCAAGACCAAGGAGGACCCTGAGGTTTGACGTCAACAGGAGCTCCCTCTAGTGTCTCAGCCTGGTCACCGCACCCCTTTAGTTACTTTTTGAGGTACCGCAGAGGCACATGTGTGTTTGTGGGGGGTATTGTGCCACCTGAGGTATGGTTGCGGTTGTAGGGTACGGTGCGGTGCTCTGGAGGATTGCTTCATTACGTTTGTAATTAAATTTATTAAAATATTTTTGGCTCTCGCCTATTTTTAGAATGACTGACCTCACTGTGACACGCAGCGTCATCCGACTCCACCCCCTGGGCCGACCTTTTAAATACGTCAGATTCGTAAAATTGCGTACGAACTTTTATTTCTTCCTGCATTGGAACCCTGATGTCCTAATACACCTGTCTGTATTCGGTACGTCAAGACCGAGGAGGACCCAGAGGTTCTACCTGCCCACGACGGCTCTATTCGGAGTCAACAGGAGCTCCCCCTAGTGTCTCAGCCTGGTCAACGCAGCTGTTCCATGCACTCTTTAGTTACTTTTCGAGGTTCCGCAGAGGCACATGCGTGTTTGTGCTACCCGAGGTTTGGTTGAGGTTGTAGGGTACGGTATGGTAATTTACGGTAAAACTTTTTTTTTTTTTTTTGTCGATCTATTGACCTTTTTGAGTAACTGACCTCACTGTGACCTCGTCCAACTCCGCCCCCGACCGATAATTTTAAATACGTCAGATTCGTAAAATCGTGTAACCGAACCGTGAGGCGCAGAACCTCCGGCGCACCCTCTTTAAAGGTAGAATCTGTATCTGTTCTAACGCAACACTGCGTCCAATCTCGTCGCAACAAATCTGGACCCAAAAAAACAATATTTACGTAGCTATGGACGCAGGTCTGTTTCTTTTAATCGTAGCATTAAAGTCATTAATAAATCAATTTTTAATCGGCACTACTGTCAGTTGCTTAGCTACAGCTACAAGTCGACGGGCGAATCGGAGAAGGTTACGTCGACGGAGAACCTGTCGCGACCGAGAGCCAATCAGAAACCAGTGTCCGCATCGTCGTATTTGAGAATCCGCGTGTTTTGTGGTAGTACCGTGCCACCCGAGGTATGGTTGAGGGTGTAGGGTGCGGTACGGTCCTCTGGATGATTGCTTTATTATTTTTATTTAATTAAATTTGTTAACGTTTTCTTGGCTTCTCGCCACCTCTTTGAACCACTGACCTCACAGCGACCTCGTCCGACTCCGCCCCCGGAACGATGATTTAAATACGTTTGATTCGCAAAAGCACGTATTAAAGGGGCGCACTGGAGGTTCCGCGCGTCACGGTTCCGTTACACGCGGAACCTCCAGTGTGCCCCTTTAAAGGTAGAATCTGTATCTGCCCCAGAGCTGGAAAAAAAAACTAAACATAAAAAAAAAAAAAAAAAAAAAAAACAACGACGTCCTGCAGCCTATCCCGACCTTTGACTTCCTGGTTTTGTCCTAACCTTGACCCGAAGGCACCTTTCGGCGGTTCTCGTGAGATTGTAAATCCAGCGTCCTCGCGCTCTCATTGTTCTCGGGCGAGGCGCTGATCTCATCCCGCGGCCGAGCAGCTGGGCGCGAGCATGACTTAGCCGGACGGGGAACAAACCGCGAGGCCAGCGAGGTCAAATCCTGTCAGCTTGTTCTCCGCTCTCTTTGTTGGGTAAAGAGAAAGGAGAAAGGCGCGAGAGGTCCGGGGGGAGTTTTATTCTTTGGACGCTTTTTATGTCGTTTTTTTTTTTTTTTTTTTTTCTCTCTCTGATCCTCTTGGGCTTCCTCTCGTTTAAAAACAACTTTCGTTTCGAATTTCGGGGGGGGCAGGGGGCGGGCGATACGTGCCCAGGCTCCCGTTCTGCACTTTCGATTCCGAGGGACCCTCACGGGCAGAGAAATCGCCGGCAACGACTAAAGGACGACGTCCGCAGGGTACGCCGCCGACGGGACATCGCCCCAGAGTCCAACCGACAGTGCCCCGCCCCGAATGACGAGGGGTGTCCAATGAATTCGGTACATAATGACGCCGGTGGACGTTTTTTTTAACGGTGTAGGGGGTCTGATGGTCCTTACCAGGCCTTCCTCTCCGGGCCTCAGCGAGGTCACGGCCAGGTCGTTGCCGCTCTCGTCGAAGGCGTTGATGTCGATGCCCCAGTTGGTGTGCGGCTGCTTGAACCAGTTCTGCAGGACGTGCTTGAAGTCGATGCTCTGCCAGTAGCCCGAGCGCGAGTTCAGCTCGATCTTGAGCGAGCGGATGCGGATGTGCCGGCTGCCCTGCTCCGTCACCGGCTTGAGGCGCAGGATCTGCAGGTAGACGGTGGAGGTCTGCTGCAGCGGCCGCAGGTAGACCCACAGCTGGGCCTTCAGCACCTTGGTGAACATCAGCTTGGGACTGAACTTGAAGAAGCAGCAGCTGGGCTTGCCGTCCACCTGAACGATCGCCTCCGCTGTGTGGGGGGGGGAGAAGAGTGGGGGGGGGGGGGGGGAGAAGGTCGTTAAGGTAACGGGTACGTACGCCCAAAAAGTGATCAACCACACCTTGAGGTTCCACCATCCCAGAGAACCTCTCGTCAGAGGAGGACAGGTTGGACACCGACGTTGGCTCAGTCATTATTAGTATTACTATTATTTAATTTTATTGTTTTTGTCTACACCGCACATTATGGGATGTGCGCCCCTCCACCGCTCACTCTGATTTATTTTCCCAGCTTTTAAAAAAATTAATAAATAAATAAATGGGGCGGCACGGTGGCTTAGTGGTTTGGCATGTTCTCCTCTCAGCGCTAGGGATTCCCGGTTCGAATCCCAATCCGGGTGGAGTTTGCATGTCCTCCCCGTGTCCGCGTGGGTTTCCTCCGGGTTCTCCGGTTTCCTCCCACAGTCCAGAAAACATGGATCAAGGTCAATTCAGTTCTCCAAATTGCCCCATATAGAGTGTGAGGGTGTGTTCAGTGATAGATTGCCACCCGAGAAGTTCTCCCCTGGAGGATAAAGCGTAAGATAATGGATGGATGAACGTTCTAGGCGATGTCGGTCTGATCAGCACCTTGGACAGGGGCTTCGTTTGCGTTGGCGTCACTCGTACGGTTTTAATTAAATGAAATTTAATGATTAAACTGATCGTCAGACTGACGACGGCGGGACGACGCCACGTTTCAGTTCAAATTGAATGAATCCGTTCACCAAAATTACTAAATTAATAAAAAAAACAACTTTTGTAAATAATTACGATTGCCCCATAGAGAGTGTGCGAGGGAGTGTGTGTCCAGTGATGGATTGGCATCCTCTCCTGGGTGTATCTGCCCAGCAGGGGAGAACATGCAAACTCCAGCCAGATCAGGAATGCATAGCGGCGAGAGGAGAACATGCTAAACCACAAAAGCCAGCGTTCCGCCCTACGTTTAGAGTTATTATTATTGTTTAATTTTATTGTTTTTTTTTTTTTTTTTTTTTTTGTTTTGTTTTGTTTTTTATTTTGTCCAATTTATTTTCGTCTACACTACTCTGTCACCAGAACCAGCGTACATTATGGGATGTGACGCCCCCCCCACCCCCCCCCCCCCCCCCCCCACCGCCACTAACTCTGATTTGAAGAGAAAAAAAATTTATAAAAAAAATTTATAAAAATTTTTTATTTTTGTGTACACTTTTTGTCACCAGAACCAGCGTACATTATGGGATGTGACGCCCCCCCCACCACCACCACCAGGAGAACGGCGAGGGAACCGCGCGGCTTTACCGAAACGAACGAGAACGCGAGGTTCGTAAATACGACGAAAAACCGCGTTCGAAAACATGTGTCGGCAACCTGCGAGGCCTTCCTGGGTCGTGTGGTCACTACGGGACCTCGGTCCAGTTAGGGAAGATCAAGGTCAGCCCTGTGGCAGTGGTAATACCCCCCTCTCTCCCCCCCCCCCCCCCCACCAAATTAATTAATTGTTTTTTTTTTTTGTTGTTTTTTTGTTTTTTTTTTTACCAAAACAGCCCCAGTTCCGTAACAATCGCAGCTCTGATGGAGACGCGCAGACCTCTGTTATTTGTCCGGAGCGGGGACGGCCACGTCATTAGTGAGCGCGGTTCTGTCGGCGGTCCGTGCCGGCGGGACAATATGGCAATGTTCCCCTCTCTGTTCTGACCCGGGTCACGGCAATTAACGTCGGTGGTCGGCGCGATTTTTATGCACCAGAAATAAAAGGCCAAGTGATCCGGCGCGGCGCGGCGCGGACGGCCTGCCAGCCGGGATTCAGTCCGCGCTCCCGCGCTCGGACACAACAATGACCCCCACTATGAGAACGGACGGAACCCGACGCCGGAACAGCGAGTTCCTCCCACCGACCGGCGCGCAGGGCGCACGGCACGTACGCGGGGCCTCGGGGCCGCGGGGCCTCGGACCCGGCGTGGGTGTCGCCGCCTCCGGCGTGTCTGCGAATCAGAGGAGCGCCTGTGAGGTCCGCGGGACAGACGGGCCGACGGAACCGGCCGTCCTCGGGCGCTTCATTGGGGTCGAGGTCAAAGCGCTGCGCCCCGCAATAAAGTTCCTTCACATGTCCAACCGAACCTGTAAACCCCCCCCGTCTTTATGGAACGCGCCGGGGGGGGAACCCGGGGGGGGGGGGAACCCGGGGGGGGGGGGGGGGTGAGCGGGAACAGCCATCCAATAACAGAACCTCCACAGACTGAAAGTTAAGGACGTCTCTGTCTCCACTTTTACAGAACAGCTTCTCTATGTTCTCCATCTCCCATACACACTGTGTGTGTGTGTGTGTGTGTGTGTGTGGACATACTACTTGATGCACAGTGTGTGTGTGTGTGTGTGTGTGTGTGTGTGATACTACTTGATGCACAGTGTGTGTGTGTGTGTGTGTGTGTGTGTGTGTGTGTGTGTGTGGAGTGGACATACTAGTTAATGTGTACTATATGTTTGGACATACTACTTAATGCACACTGTGTCTGTGTGTGTGTGTGTGTGTGGTGTGTGGACATACTACTTGATGCACTGTGTGTGTGTGTGTGGGGGGGTGTGTGGACATACTACTTGATGCACAGTGTGTGTGTGTGTGTGTGTGTGTGTGTGTGTGGAGTGGACATACTACTTAATGTGTACATATGTTTGTGCATACTACTGTGTGTGCACTGTGGGGGGGGGGGGGGGGGACGTGGACATACTACTTGATGCACGGTGTGTGTGTGTGTGTGTGTGTGTGTGTGTGTTTGGACATATTACTTAATGCACACTGTGTGTGTGTGTGTGTGTGTGTGGTGGGGTGTGGGTGTGGACATACTACTTGATGCACAGTGTGTGTGTGTGTGGGGGGGACGTGGACATACTACTTGATGCACTGTGTGTGTGTGTGTGTGTGTGTGTGTGTGTGTTTGGACATACTACTTGATGCACACTGTGATGTTCACTGTGTGTGTGTGTGTGTGTGTGTGTGTGGAGTGGACATACTAGTTAATGTGTACTATATGTTTGGACATACTACTTAATGCACACTGTGTGTGTGTGTGTGTGTGGACATACTACTTGATGCACAGTGTGTGTGTGTGGGGGGGGGACGTGGACATACTATTGATGCACAGTGTGTGTGTGTGTGTGTGTGTGTGTGTGTGTGTGTGTGTTTGGACATACTACTTGATGCACACTGTGTTGTTCACTGTGTGTGTGTGTGTGTGTGTGTGTGTGTGGACGTGGACATACTACTTAAATGCATGTTTCTCTACATTTTGCAAGTCCCCTTTGGTATGTTCTCCGATGATCAGGACGGTGGACAGAGCAGGTGTTATCAGGGTGGTGGATGATTCTCAGCACTGCAGCGATGCTGAGGTGGTGGTGCAGGTGTGTGTGTGTGTGTGTGTGTGTGTGTGTGTGTGTGTGTGTGTGTGTGGTTCTAGTTCATCCCATAGGTGTTGGACGTGGAGTGTGGATGCAATGCGCAATTCAGAGGGCTGTCCTAATATACTTCTGTTCACGTGGTGTAGCGTCATCGCGTCCCATCGGAACGTTTACACGAACGAAAACATTAAACAATAAAATAAACCTCATGAATTTAATAACGTCTCATTTTATCTCGTGTTAAATCGTCGCTCTGGGACGTCCGGACAAACCATCCGCAGTTTAATCGGCGGGTCCGTCGTTAAACCTCGTTAAACCTCGTTAAACATCGTTAAACATCACGCTCCATCAATTACGCCGTTCGCTTCGTTCCGCAGATCCGCTAATCGCTTTCAGATTGAGAGCAATTAACGTTAATGGCTTCGTTAAAGGTGTCGTCTTAAAGCCAGCCCCTGCCCCCGCGCCCGATTGTCCCCGCGTGCCGCCCGGCGCACATGTGACCTCCAAACTATTTCAATATTCTAATTTATTTTATTAAATGTAAAATCAATATAAAATATCATATTTGAATCATTTTGTCGTCATTTGGTGAAATGGAAATGGACGGGCAGTGAAGGGACGGACCCCCCCCCCCCCCCCCCGTCCCCCGAGGGCCCGTCATTCAGTTTAAAAAGACAAAACAAAAAAACAAAACAAAACAAAAAAAAAAACGGCAATCTGTCGGGGGCGAAGAGACAGAATGCCCGAGCTTGGCCGGAAAAGGGGGCGGGGCCGTATTTGCATATATATATCTATATTGTCTTAATGGGAAATGCAAATGCGGTGTTCGGAGAGAAGTGTGTGCTGAAGGGAATGAATGTGACTCTGGGGGATCCCCACGCACCTCTGGAAATTAATCATCCTGACACGTTAACGACTTCTCTAATAAGACAGGGGCCCAGAGCCGCTCACGCTGGCCCCGTGCACTCTTTGTTTCGGCCCTCGGGTCCCAGGAGGAGTGGGGGAGGGGGAGAGAGAGAGAGAGGGTCAGGGAATTCTCGCTCTCTCTCTCTCTAACATTAGAGACCTCTAGTTTTTTTTTTTTTTTTTTTTTTTTTTTTTTTTTTTTTTTTTTGGAAAGGCGGGGGGGGGGGGAGGGGAGAACGTCCCCGTGGTTCTGGGTTCCGGATCTGAATCCAAAGATGCTGCGGATTTTAACGGAAAACTGAAAACGAGGTCGACACCGAAACGAACGGATAAAGTAACGGAGTAACGGCGTCTCCTTTGATGTCTGTGATGTTGGTGTTTGAAGGTCAGGTGGGGTTTTACTTTATAACGACGAAGTATTAAGTGTTGGCTGACCGACGCCGGCTTGTTGGAAACAGAAAGAAGTGTCTCGGGAATCAGGAGAGGTTTGAAGGGGAGGTGTTTGGATTGGGGATGTAATTGGAGGGGAGGGCGAGGTGTTTGGAGGCGAGGTTATTGAGGAGAGGTGTTTGGAGGGGAGATGTTTGGAGAGGGTGATTGGGAGGTGAGGTGTTTGGATGGGGGGGTGTTTGAAGGGGGAGAAGTGTTTGGAGGCAAGGTTATTGGGGAGGGGTGTTTTGGAGAGAGTGTTTGGGAGGTGAGGTGTTTGAAGGGGGAGAAGTGTTTGGAGGCATGGTGTTTGGCGGGGAGAGGGAGGTGTTTGGAGGCGAGGTTATTGGAGAGGGGTGTTTGAAGGAGGGTGTTTGGAGGGGAGGTGTTTGGAAGGGGTGGTTTGAGGGTTAGGTGTATAGAGGGGGGTGTTTGGAGTCGATATATTTGAAGACAAGGTGTTTGTGGGATGTGTTTTTGGGTGAGGTGTTTGTGGGAGGTGTTTGTAGGGGGTTTATGGGTGGGGTGTTTTGAGGGAAGTGTTTGGAGGGGGTGTTTGTTGGTGAGGTGTTTGGAGGGGGTGTTTGTAGGGGTGTTTGTGGGTTAGGTGTTTGTAGGGGGGTGTTTGTGGGTGAGGTGTTTGTGGGTGGGGTGTTTTGAGGGAAGTGTTTGGAGGGGGGTGTTTGTTGGTGAGGTGTTTGGAGGGGGTTGTTTGTCGGGGGGTGTTTGTGGGTTAGGTGTTTGGAGGGGTGTTTGTGGGTTAGGTGTTTGGAGGGGTGTTTGTGGGAGGTGTTTGTCGGGGGGTGTTTGTGGGTGGGGTGTTTGGAGGGAAGTGTTTGTGGGGTGTTTGGAGGGAAGTGTTTGTGGGGTGTTTGGAGGGGGGTGTTTGTTGGTGAGGTGTTTGGAGGGGTGTTTGTGGGTGAGGTGTTTGGAGGGGGTGTTTGTGGGTGAGGTGTTTGGAGGGGGGTGTTTGTGGGTGAGGTGTTTGGAGGGGGTGTTTGTTGGTGAGGTGTTTGGAGGGGTGTTTGTGGGTGGGGTGTTTGGAGGGGTGTTTGTGGGTGGGGTGTTTGGAGGGGGGTGTTTGTGGTGTGAGGTGTTTGTGGGGGTGTTTGTTGGTGAGGAGGGGGTGTTTGGAGGGGGGGTGTGTACGATGTTGTTTTCTGTGATATGTTATAGATGAGGTTTTCGTGGGGTGGTGGTGGATAACGGTGTTGCTTTAACCTCCGGTGTTGATTTTGGGTGTGTCTGTCTCTTTAAAGGCTGTAACCTTGGCCTCCATCCAAACGAGCTTTCGGCCAACAGACCCTCGCGTTAACGAGCTGCCCCCCCCCCCCCCCCCCCACCGAACGGGACGGGAAATGAGCTCCGGCGCTTCCTGGGAACCCGCGATCGATACTTCATACGAAATCTCACCGAGGCTTTTAACGTTCGGCGTGACTCAGCACCCCCCCCCCCCCCCCCCGTTTGCCCCGCCCTCATTCAAACAACACGTCTAATTGGTGGAGGCGGGGGGGCTAATTACTTCCCCCGTTAGAGAGCGCGGGCATCTGTTTCCTCTCTTTAACATCAGCCAATAAAAAAACACCGCGTGACATCATCCACCGCCGCCGCTAACGAGACGCACCGTTACCTAACGAAGATCTTAATTAATCACCGGAAAAGAGCGAGAGAGAGAGAGAGAGAGAGAGAGACAATGAGAAAGAGAGAGAGAGAGCGAGAGACAATGAGAAAGAGAGAGAGAGAGAGAGAGAGAGAGAGACAATGAGAAAGAGAGAGAGAGCGAGAGACAATGAGAAAGAGAGACAGAGACAATGAGAAAGAGAGAGAGAGAGCAAGAGACAATGAGAAAGAGAGAGAGAGCGAGAGAGAGAGAGAGAGAGCAAGAGAGAGAGAGACAATGAGAAAAAGAGACAGAGAGAGAGAGAGAGAGACAATGAGAGAGAGAGAGAGAGAGAGAGAGAGAGAGAGAGACAATGAGAGAGAGAGACAGAGAGAGAGAGACAATGAGAGAGAGAGAGAGACAATGAGAGAGAGAGAGAGAGAGAAGAGAGAGAGACAAGAGAGAGACAGTGAGAGAGAGAGAGA
>JAFMOC010000740.1:35000-40000 GCA_019802505.1 Corydoras sp. C115 | reverse complement strand
TTCCTGACGCGGTCACCAAGTTACCCGTCATATCCAACGCCCTTAACCCCTTTGCTTTAAAGGTGAAGTATCATCGGTGCCTGACCCCAAACATCAAGTCGGAACACTTAAGAGCATCCACAGAATACGGTCATCAATTAAAGGGGTGGGGCACGGTGGCTTAGTGGTTGGCATGTTCTCCTCTCAGTGCTGGGGATCCAGGTTCGAATCCCAAGTCTGGGTGAAGTTTGCATGTTCTCCTCCGGGTTCTCCGGTTTCCTCCCGCAGTCCAAAAACGTGGATTCAAGGTGAATTGGATGCTCCAAGTTGCCCCATATAGAGTGTGCCTGTGTGAGTGAGTGTGTGCCCAGTGCTGGGTGTATATCTGCCCAGCGCCCAAAACGTTCTCCCCTGGGAATGGGAACAACCCCCCCCCCCCTTGAAATAACAATTTAATATATTGTTTTAACGAACAGCTGACAGATGGAGGGTTTAAAATTATTATTATTAATTATTAATTAATATTAAACATTATTAAACCTCTGGGCCCGCCGCTCACGCGTCGCCGTTACCGAGCGCTCCGCGAGGAGCAGACCGATCTTTAACCGGATCGGGGACTCGTACCCCTGCTGTTCATACACAATACGCCCCTCTACCGGCGCGTGGCAGCGATACGGGGTCCGAAATCCAGGGAGGCACGGGGAGGACATGCCGACGGCCACCGCTAACGCGACGTCGACCGTCTCTAAACCTCGCTTCCGTCGTCAATCCGTACGTTCCGTAGGGACGCATACGGACCCCACATACCAGCCTGACTTCAAAGGGGGGGACTTCAGCGCCGTTCTGGCAACCACCGCCCCTGCGTCCACTAATGACCCGGCTGCGATTTACGAAGCCGTAAAACTCTCATCAGCGCCGATTCTCCGCCGGAGAACATGTGTCGGGCCCCGGTTCTAACCGGCGCACTGCCGTTGCGTGGGCGGCGCGTAGTTTATGAAGTGCTTAAACGTGCCATGTGGCGCACGCTTTCCCCTTTAAAGCCTGCATCATTAGGAGGCGCAGGACATACGGAGGCGCGTGTATAAATAGAAACGGACGTCGTGTGACGCCACTATATATATATATATATATATAATGTCCAGCTGGATGGTAATGAAGACCATAAAAAGCGGCGACGTGTCCGAACGTTTGGCCGAAACGCTCTGGTCAGGAGTTTGTTAGAATAAGTAAATAAATAAATAAATGAAAGTTGGACGGTCTCTATGCGCTCGCATGCGGCGCTTAAATTGCTGTTCATTATTCAGAGACGTGAACTGGGTGACAATCGGCCCGGGGTATGGTGGTGGTGGTGGTGGTGGGGGGTGGGGGGGGGTGACGACACAGACCCCAGCTTTGTTCACGTCCTGGTTCTCCAAAAAAAAAAAAAAAAAAAAAAAAAAAAAAGAAAGGGGAGGAAAAAAAAAAAAAAAAAAAAAAAAAAAAGCCGGGGATTATTTGCTCGGCTTTTCGTTGGCCTCGCGCAGAATACATTACGTGTGTAAATGTTGTTGAACCCCCAGCGATTCTTGGCGGAAAGGTCACACACTCCCCCTCGACCCTGACTCTGTTCCCTTAGGGGTTTTTTTTGTGTGTGTGTGTGTGTGTGTGTGTGTGTGTGTGTGTGTGTGTCCACTCCCAAGTTGGACCCCCTCCCTCCCTCCCTCCGTCCCTCCCTCCCTCCCTCGCGAGCTGTGCCTATAAAGTTCGCATTTAAAAGGGGAGTGCGCTTCTGAGGGGCCGAACAATAGCATCTTTTTGGACACACTTTTTTTTTTTTTTTTTTTTTTTTTTTTTTTTTTTTCAAACCCCCTTCCCCTCCCCTGGCTGTATGGGTTGCCAGATTGTGCCCCCTTACTCGGCGCCCTGCTGCAGTATGCTGCGTTCAGCCCTCTGCCGCTGATTAATCCCCATGTCCATCCAGGGGAGGACGTTTCAGGCGCTGGGCAGACACACCCAGGACAGGGGGGCAATCTATCACTGGACACACACACTCACTCACACAGACACACTCTATATGGGGCAATTTGGAGAACTCGATTGAACTTGAATCCATGTTTTTGGACTGTGGGAGGAAACCGGAGAACCCGGAGGAAACCCACAGGGACACGGGGAGAACATGGGAACTCCACCCAGATTGGTATTCGAACCGGGAATCTCCAGCGCTGAGAGGAGAACATGCTAAAGCACTAAGCCGCCGTGCCGACCCAGGGGTGTAAATAATTCATAATTACTCGTAAAGTCCTGGGTCTAAAACTGATGGCTGAACATGCCCGAAGAGAAGAACATGCCAAAGTTCTGAAGCGCGAAATTCATTCATCCGTTCATGATCTTCCACTTAGTCCTATATTAGGATCGTGTTTTGGGGGGGGTGCTGGGCAGATACACCCAGGACAGGATGCCAATTCATCACTGGACACACACAAACACACACTATATAGGGGCAATTTAGAGTAGGCAATTCACCTTAAATCTTCATGGGATCAGATTTGGTTGAAGCTGTTGACTTGACCATGTGGCACCATCTTCAGTTTGAGATCAGAACCCGGTACCGTCCAGCCGAAAGTCTAACATACCCCCAGGGCTTTACCGAACCCGGGCTCGGGGGGGCGTCCTCCAGACCCCTATGTGGTGCCAGAGGAGTCTGGGCGTGGCCGACTGTCCTGCTGGATGGAGGTACGGCGAAACACTGAGCCTGAATGCAGTATGTCATAGTGAGGGTGAAGTTTGGGTTTTCTTAAATAATGCCTATTTTTAAAATCGAATCGCCCCATCGTTGGGCAGAGCAAGGGGCGGTTCCATCCGTCTGGCAACCCAGAGGAGGCGAGGGCCCCGTTTGGGAGACGTCGGGCCGACCCAGCTGCTCCCCGGGTCTCTGAACCGTTTCCACACGTCGCCCATAAATCGGGAACGGTTCCCGACCCCCTGGCTTTCCCTGCACCCCGCTCCGGTTCCCCACCCAGACGCCCGGACGCCCGGACTCGGGTGCATCCGCCCGGCGGGCTTTCAACAGCATTATCACTATTGATTCAGGATCCCACACCCCCGTCCAAAAAGTCGCGCGGCGCAGGCTGTGACGGCGAGCGTGGGGCGTGGGGGGGCGTGTCGTCACAACGTGGCGAACGTTCAAAAGGCAGCAGTATGGCAGAGGGAAGGGGCATCACACGGGGCAGAGCGGCAGGCCTGCCATATGCTGGAGCGGGACGTCCCGCGAGGAAGAGAGGGGACGCTGGGAGAGTTCACCGGAGACCCGACCCCCTCCAGAGGAACAAATACGACGGACAGGGACATCCTGAGATATTACAGCTGAGCAGAAGAGCACGTGCTGCGCCACCTGAAGGCTGCGCCACCTAAAACTGGGTCACCAAACGTCTGTTTAAGGCAAACTCTGTGTCACCTAAAACTCTGTCACCAAAAGTCTGTCACTTTAAAACTCTGTGTCACCTTAAAACTCTGTGTCAAGTTAAACTCTGTGTCACCTTAAATTCTGTGTCACATTAAACTCTGTGTCACCGTAAAAATCTGTCATGTAAAACTCTGTGTCACCTTAAAACTCTGTGTCACCTTAAACTCTGTGTCAAGTTAAACTCTGTCACATTAAACTCTGTGTCACCTTAAATTCTGTCACCTTAAAACTGTGTCACGTTAAACTCTGTCACCTTAAAACTCTGTGTCACATAAACTCTGTGTCACCTTAAAACTGTCACATTAAAACTGTGTCACCTTAAAACTCTGTTATGTAAAACTCTGTGTCACCTTAAAACTCTGTGTCACGTTAAACTCTGTGTCACCTTAAATCTCTGTCTCACCTTAAAACTCTGTGTCACGTTAAACTCTGTGTCACGTTAAACTCTGTGTCACCTTAAAACTCTGTGTCACGTTAAACTCTGTGTCACGTTAAACTCTGTGTCATGTAAAACTCTGTGTCACCTTAAAACCCTGTCACGTTAAACTGTGTCACCTTAAAACTCTGTGTCATGTTAGACTGTCTCATCTAAAAAGTCTGTCACTTTAAAACTCTGTGTCACTTTAAAACTCTGTGTCATGTAAAACTCTCACATAAACTCTGTCACCTTAAAAGTCTGTGTCACCTTAAACTCTGTGTCACCTTAAACTCTGTGTCACGTTAAACTCTGTGTCATGTAAAACTCTGTGTCACGTAAAACTGTCACCTTAAAACTTCGTGTCACGTTAAACTCTGTCATGTTAAACTCTGTCTCATCTAAAAAGTCTGTCACTTTAAAACTCTGTGTCACCTTAAAACTCTGTGTCACCTTAAAACTCTGTGTCATGTAAAAATCTGTCATGTAAAACTCTGTGTCACCTTAAAACTCTGTGTCACCTTAAACTCTGTGTCACCGTAAAACTCTGTCATCTAAAACTCTGTGTCATGTAAAACTCTGTGTCATGTAAAACTCTGTGTCACCTTAAAACTCTGTGTCACCTTAAAACTCTGTGTCATGTTAGACTGTCTCATCTAAAGTCTGTCACTTTAAAACTGTCACTTTAAAACTCTGTGTCATGTAAAACTCTCACATAAACTCTGTCACCTTAAAAGTCTGTGTCACCTTAAAAGTCTGTCACCTTAAACTCTGTGTCACCTTAAACTCTGTGTCACCTTAAAACTCTGTGTCACCTTAAAACTCTGTGTCACGTTAAACTCTGTGTCACGTTAAACTCTGTGTCACCTTAAACTCTGTGTCACCTTAAAACTCTGTGTCACGTTAAACTCTGTGTCACCAAAAGTCTGTGTCACCAAAAGTCTGTGTCACCAAAAGTCTGTGTCACCTTAAAACTCTGTGTCACCTTAAACTCTGTGTCACCTTAAACTCTGTGTCACCTTAAAACTCTGTGTCACGTTAAACTCTGTTAAACTCTGTCACGTTAAACTCTGTCTCATCTAAAAGTCTGTCACCTGTGTCACATAAAAAAAACTGTCACCTTAAAACTTCACATAAACTCACGTTAAACTCTGTCATGTTAAA
>JAFMOC010000740.1:20000-30000 GCA_019802505.1 Corydoras sp. C115 | reverse complement strand
GAAAAACCAAAAAATCAGAAGAAGCCCGGATGTGAAGTTGGTCGGGAGCGCGGTCCTGCCGTCGGGGAGGTGGGGGGGGGGATCAGGCGTCGTCTCGGTGCGCCGTCGGTTCCATAACGGGATTCGGTGCCAAGTTGCAGAGCGCGCAACCGAGGAGGCGCAAGAAAGAAGCTCAGTGCAACTCCACAAACGTCAACATGCTGCTCCTCAGGACTGACAGAGAGAGAGAGGGAGAGAGAGAGAGAGAGGGAGAGAGAGAGGATGGGTGTAGATGATGTGGCCCCCTGTTTTTTTTTGGCAGTGCGGGTTTAAGGTCCGAACCGGCTCTCGTTGGAGGATGTTGCTGAGGGTGGAGGCGCCTTTATAGATGCTCAGCTGGTGTCGTAATTCGCCTCGATTGGCTATGGGGGCAAACAAAGGGCTTTCAGGATCAGGATGGACACTTGGGTCGAGAGAGAAGAGAGAGAGAGAGAGAGAGAGAGAGCGCCAGGCTACTACTCATTCTACTTAGTGCGCTGTTTCTCACCAGCAGGATCATTACGTCACAAAAGCTATAAAAGAAGACAAGTAGAATTTTATAAAAGACATAAAAAATAACATCTGAGGCATTTCCACTGTTTTTTTTTTGTTCAAGAGTTTCTTTTTTTACAGAAATGTATGGGGGTTTTTTTCTCCATACATAAAGACTTGGGAATGATTTTTTTTATTTATCATTTACAATTTGACATTTTTTTTAATAGCCTTCATTTTGTGCTTTACAATTCTTTGGGAACAAGGGTACAGCATTGTTAAAAACAACACACACACGAACAAACAGTGGGGTGACAGTTCTCAGATGTTTAAGTCCATCGCACTGGGGTTGTTATGAAGTTTCCGGCAGTTTCGTTCAGCGATGTTCATTTGGAGTCGCAGCAGGAATGGCAGGTTCTCCATTTTATATAATTGTAGAATTTTTTATAATTTTGCATCCCGGAAAGATTTTTACTTTTTTTTTTTTTTTTTTTTAGTAAAAACCAAAGGTGAGAACCTGACACTGAACACATTCACGGTCTGAGGTCAAGATCAGAGCTCCCCGAATATAAAGACAGCAATTTACATTGCTGTGCAATGGTCCCACTCAGCAACAACCACACACACACACACACACACACACACACACACACACACACTGGCCACTTAAAGTAAAAAAATGTAAGAATTTTAAAGGCGTAGTGTTGTTTAAAAAGTTAATTCTCAGAAAATCTAGGACTTTCTTTGAGATGCAACAAAATCAAGAATGCGAACTTGTCTAATTCTTAAAAAAAAAAAAACCACGAATCGATTGCATGTTGTAAACTTAACCGCCAGCAGCAGGTGCAACAGCCAACATCAGTCATGGTACAGTGCTGCATTAATGTTCACTGTACCATAAAACTTCAACATTAAAACCTAATGTATCCATCTATACCTTAAATCATACAGATTTGCTTTAATCCCTCTAATAATCTATAATTTGGCTGGGATTAAAAGATGGTCTCATCACGTGATGAAAATATCGTGGACCTTTTTATTTTTTTTTATTTTTTAAACTTTATGACGTCATAACGTGGACTTCTTTCACCAACTGGTGACGATGGTGGCCATGATCAACTGAGTTGAAGATATTTAAGTTCAACTCAATTGATTCATTAACTTCGAGTCGGTTCAAAAGAACCATTACTTTGACACAGCGCTGTAAAACTTCGGGCTGTAAGAGTGCTGCCGTGTTTTATGCAAATTATGTTGTTTTTTTTATTAGACATTTCGTTGTTTTTTAGCTTAATTACACAAAGCCACGCTTTTCATTCGGTTAAAGACGATGTGACGATTCATTTAAAAGGTTTAAATTCACGAAGACGCAGAGAAAACTCGTTTCACTGTAACATTGTGGTTTGGCTCCCTCTAGTGTCCATATTTATTATTGTAAAAACACCAATTCAAAATCCGTGCGTTGAATCCGCTTTTATTTTTTAATTTTTTTTTTATTTTATTTTATTATTAAAAAAAAAAAAACTTACACGAACGTGCTTTTAAATACATACATTTACAGGTATTTAAATATTTTACTAAGCGTTTTAACCAATTAACTTCCCTTTAACTTGTGATGCTATACAATCATTCATTATCTCCCGATTTATCCTCTATTAGGGTTGCGGGGGGGGGGGGGGGTTCCCCATGCCCATCCAGGGGAGAACGTCTCGGGCGCTGGGCAGATAGACCCAGGACAGGACGCCAATCCATCGCTGGGCACACACTCACTCACACAGACACACTCTATATGGGGCAATTTGGAGAACTCAGTTGACTAGATCCATGTTTTTGGACTGTGGGAGGAAACCGGAGAACCCGGAGGAAACCCACGCAGACACGGAAAGGACATGGAAACTCCACCCAGATGGGGATTCGAACCGGGAATCCCTAGCGCTGAGAGGAGAACGTGCTAACCATTAAGCCACCGTGCCTCCCCTGATGTTATACACTACAGGTTAAAAGCCTGGACACGCCCCCTTTTGGCTCACCTGTCGTTCACGTTCTCAGGTGCACTTACCGTAAAGATGGACTTTGTAGTTCTTCACTTCCACTCTGTAGTCCATCTGTTTGTGTTCTACAGTCCATACTGTGTACTCTGTTCTCTGATGGTCAGAACCCCAATAGTACCACCACTGAGCAGGGGTTATTGGGTGGGTGCATTATAGCCTATCCCGGCAGTGTGACTGAGGTGTTTGAATGAAACTACAGCAGCACTGCTGCACTAGAACCCCCTCAGCGCATCAGTGTCACTGCAGAACTGACCATCATCAATCCATTATCTCCCGTAGGGTCGCGTAACAAGGGTTCCCCATGCCCATCCAGGGGAGAACGTTTCGGGTGCCAATCCATCGCTGGGCACACACTCACTCACACAGACACACTCTATATGGGGCAATTTGGAGAATTCAATTGACCTCGATCCATGTTTTCTGGACTGTGGGAGGAAACCGGAGAACCCGGAGGAAACCCACGCGGACACGGGGAGGACATGCACACTCCGCCCAGATTGGGATTCGAACCGGGAACCCCTAGTGCTGAAAGGAAAACATGCCAAACCACTAAGCCTCCGTGCCGCCATGCAGAATTGACAATAAACGATACATTACCGTATTTTCCGGACTATAAGGCGCACGTAAAAAAGCCTAAGAATTTCCCAGAAATCGGACGTGCGCCTTATGGTCCGGAAAATACGGTAATCTTTTATCTCGTGTCCAGTTTTTGGCTATTTCTTTTTATTTTGTAATACAATTATTGTAGTTAGGTTGATTTATGTATTTAAAAATACGTTTGTGTAAGTTTTTTTTTTTTTTTTTTTAATAAAAGTGGATTCAACGCACGGATTTTGAATTAGTGTTGTTGCAATAATAAACATGGACACTAGATGGAGCCAAACCACAATGGAAGAGTAAAATCAGCTTTCTCTGCGTCATCGTGATTTAAAAATTCTTTCATCCGGGGGGGCGTGGTTTTCCCCATGCCCATCCAGGGGAGAACGTTTCGGGTGCTGGGCAGATGCACCCAGGACAGGGGGGGCAATTTATACACCCAAGACAGGGGGGGCAATCTATTGCTGCGTTTAACTGAATCGTCACAGCGAAATGAAAAGCATGGTTTTGTGTAATTAAGCTAAAATACAACGAAACTTCTAATGGCTTAGTGGTTTGGCATGTTCTCCTCTCAGCGCTGGGGAATCCCCAACTGGGTGGAGTTTCCATGTTCTCCCCGTGTCCGCGTGGGTTTCCTCCGGGTTCTCCGGTTTCCTCCCACAGTCCAAAAACATGGATCGAGGTCAATTGAGTTCTCCAAATTGCCCCATATAGAGTGTGTGTTCAGTGATAGATTGCCCCCCCTGTCCTGGGTGTATCTGCCCAACGCCCGATGGGCATGGGGAACGCCCCCCCCAATCCTAATATAGGATAAAGCAGAAGATAATGGATGGATGACAAACGATCCACCACCCAAACGTATCTGCAGTTTAAAGTAAAAGTAAAAAAAAAAAAAAAAAAAAAAGTAAGTAAAACTGAGGCGACAGAAGCTTTTTTTTTTTTTTTTTTAACAAATTTTATGTATTATTATCAAACGGGGATAAAATTCTGCCTCAACGAGGCGTAAAACCAGCGCTTAGAAAAATACACGCAACAATTAAAGGTGAGTTTACAGGCATCCAAAATAAATACTCTGAATAAACCGGCGTTTCATAGAAGACTCTGGATGAGCAGATGGTTTTGTTTTTTTTGTTTTTTTTTTGTTTTGTTTTGTTTTTTTTTGTTTGAACAGGTCGACGTCGACGGGATCGCGGGAGCAAATGTCACTTCTCTGAACCGGTGAGGAACTTCGACCACGCCCAAAGCACCTCCTCGTCCTCCTCCCCAGGGGGTCGGGCCGAGGGACGAGACCGAAGCGCCGGCCGTCGGAGAGGAGGGTGGGCGCGGCGGGGCGGGGCGGGGCGGGGCGGAGACGCCCTCAGAGACGCAGCGCCGGCATCGGCATGGTGACGTCCCGGAAGAACTTGTGGACCAGCGCGTTTTTGGCGGAGACGCGCTTGTTGGGGTCGTACTTCAGCATTTGCTGTTGGGGGAGAAAAAAAATTTTTGAAATAGAGGTACAAAAAAAAAACAAAAAAAAAAACACGTTAATTACCTTTAATTAAAATTACAAAACATTTAAAATCACTGATGGTCACTGTCTCTACACCACCGCACAGCCAGCCATGGAGACATGTGCATTCAGCACCTGCGGGTTGAATTGGAACAGCGATTGCGAGCCAGGTCCAACCGGCTGCACAGTCAGGCTCGATGGACGGAGGTGGTGGCTTAAAAGTTAGGTACTATCCCGGTGCGGGCAGGTTTCTTTACAGAGTTAACCTCGTAATGTTCTCACCGCCAGCAGGTCTCTGCCGTCCTCGTCCAGCGGGGGCACCACCTTGGACAGGTCCTGCAGCGCCCACTTGGGGAAGGACGGCTTGTAGTCGGGCATGGAGGTCACGCCGGGCCACATGGCCTCGTCGGGCGTGCCGAGGGTCCGGAAGATGCGGAACAGCTGGTCGATTTCCGAGTCGCCGGGAAACAGCGCCCTCCGCGTGATCTGGTGAGAACGTGCGGAACGTTTCAATTCTGGCCGCGTAGCTTTACGAACTTCAAAGCAAGAAGTTTATTTAAGAATCTAAATAAACGTCTTTATTTAAAGGGGGGGGGGGGGTTCCACATGTCCATAGTTCCACATGTCCATCCAGGGGAGAACGTTTCGGGCGCTGGGCAGATACACCCAGGACAGGGGGGCAATCTATCACTGGACACGCACACTATATGGGGCAATTTGGAGAACTCAATTGACCTTGATCCATGTTTCTGGATTGTGGGAGGAACCTGGAGGAACCCCACGCAGACACGGGGAGGACATGGAAACCCCACCCAGATGGGGATTCGAACCGGGAATCCCTAGCGTTGAGAGGAGAACATGCTAAACCACTAAGCCACCGTGCCGCCCATACAAGGAACTAGGTGCGTGGGGGGGGGGGGGTTTCCTCATGCCCATGCAGGGGAGAACGTTTCGGGCACTGGGCAGATACACCCAGGACAGGGGGGCAATCTATCACAGGACACACACACACACTATATGGGGCAATTTGGAGAACTCAATTGACCTTGATCCATGTTTCTGGACTGTGGGAGGAAACCAGAGAACCCGGAGGAACCCCACGCGGACATGGGGAGGACATGCAAACTCCACCCCAATGGGGATTCGAAGCGGGAATCCCTAGCGTTGAGAGGAGAACATGCTAAACCACTAAGCCACCGTGCCACCCTTACAAGGAACTAGGTGCGTGTGTGTGTGTGTGTGGGTGGGGTGTGTGGTTCCGCATGCCCATGCAGGGGAGAACGTTTCGGGCGCTGGGCAGATACACCCAGGACAGGGGGGCAATCTACCACAGGACACACACACACACTCTATATGGGGCAATTTGGAGAACTCAATTGACCTTGATCCATGTTTCTGGATTGTGGGAGGAAACCGGAGAACCCGGAGGAAGCCCACGCGGACACGGGGAGGACATGGAAACCCCACCCAGATTGTGATTCGAAGCGGGAATCGATGATGCCGAGAGGAGAACATGCCAAACCACCAAGCCCCCGACGCGACTCACCATTTCGGCAAAAATGCAGCCCAGGCTCCAGATGTCGACGGCGGTGGAATAGTACTTGCACCCCAGCAGGATCTCGGGTGCTCTGTACCACAGGGTCACCACCTGCGCGGGGAACATCGGAGACGGCGTTAGAAGCGTGCGGTCCCGCGCACGGCCACCGGGGCGGCGCCGGAGGTGCGCTCACCTCGTGCGTGTAGGTGCGCACGGGCACCCCGAACGCCCGCGCCAGCCCGAAATCGGCCAGCTTGATCTCCCCCTGCGCGTTGATCAGCAGGTTCTGAGGCTTCAGGTCGCGGTGCAGAACGCGGTGCGAGTGGCAGAACGCCAGACCCTGCAGGAGCTGGAACAGGTAACTCTGAAAAACACCACGGGGTCACACGGGGTCACACCCACACCCCCCCCCCCTAAACACGCTGGTCAAGTGAATCCTCCAAATTGCCCCATATAGAGTGTGTGTGTGTAAGTGTTTCCAGTGATAAATTGCCCCCCTGTCCTGGGTGTATCTGCCCAGCACCCGAAACGTTCTCCCCTGGATGAACACGGCGGGGTCACACCCCCCCCCCCCCCCCCCCGCCGCACTGACCTTAACCAGCGGGAGAGACACCCCCCCCCCCCTCGAGTTCGAATCCCCATCTGGGTGGAGTTCCCATGTCCTCCCCGTGTCCTCATGGGTTTCCTCCGGGTTCTCCGGTTTCTCCCACAGTCCAAAAACATGGATCAAGGTCAAGTGAATTCTCCAAATTGCCCCATATAGAGTGTGTGTGTGTGTGTGAGTGAGTGCAAGTGTCCAGCGATAGATTGCCCCCCCCCCCCCCCACCCCCAAAAACCCCCAGAGCCCCGCCCGCCGCACTGACCTTAACCAGTGGGAGACACCCCCCCCCCCCCCCCCCCCCCCCGAGTTCGAATCCCCATCTGGGTGGAGATTCCATGTTCTCCCCGTGTCCGCATGGGTTTCCTCCGGGTTCTCCGGTTTCCTCCCACAGTCCAAAAACATGGATCAAGGCGAATTGAAACCTCCAAATTGCCCCATATAGAGTGTGTGTGTGTGCAAGTGTCCAGCGATTGATTGACCCCCCCCCCCTCCTTGTCCTGGGTGTATCTGACCAGCGCCCGAAATGTTCTCCCCTGGATGGGCATGGGGAACCCCCCACCCCCATGCACCTAGTTCCTTGTATGGGCGGCACGGTGGCTTATTTGGTGGTTTGGCATGTTCTCCTCTCAGCATTAGGGATTCCCGCTGCGTGTGTGTGTGTGTGTAAGTGTGTCCAGCGATAGATTGCCCCCCTGTCCTGGCTGTATCTGACCAGCGCCCAAAACGTTCTCCTCTGGATGGGCGTGGGGAACCCCCCACGCACCTAGTTCCTCGTATGGGCGGCACGGTGGCTTATTTGGTGGTTTGGCATGTTCTCCTCTGAGCGCTAGGGATTCCCGGTTCGGATCCCCATCTGGGTGGAGTTCCCATGTCCTCCCCGTGTCCGCGTGGGTTTCCTCCGGGTTCTCCGGTTTCCTCCCACAGTCCAAAAAACATGTATCAAGGTGAATTGAATCCTCCAAATTGCCCCATATAGAGTGTGTTGCCCCCCTGTCCTGGGTGTATCTGCCCAGCGTCCGAAATGTTCTCCCCTGGATGGACACGGCGGGGTCACCCCCCCCCCCCCCAGAACCGCGCCCGCCGCACTGACCTTGACCAGCGGGAGAGACACCCCCGAGACGGACGCCGAGTCCATGAACTTCTTCAGGTCCTGGTGCAGGAACTCGAAGACGAGGTAGAGCTTGTTCTCCGTGTGGATGACGTCCAGCAGCCTGCGAGCGGTCAGCACACAGGCAACACAGCTTTAGGACATTGTAAAGGTGCGGTTAGTTCAGAGGTCCGGTACCGGGCGGTTCTGCGGCGTACTTTACGATGTTGGGGTGATTCAGTTCCTTCAGCAGGGAGATTTCGCGGATGGCCGTGCTGGGGACGCCCTCGGTTTCTCTGCAATGGGAACAGGAGCGGTCACTCAGAGGGGCGGAGCCACGTCATATAGCAGTCCTAAACACACACATGTCATATATATGTGTGTGTGTGTGTGTGTGTGTGTATATACTCATGCCCATCCAGGGGAGAACGTTTCAGGCGCTCACACACACTCTATGTGGGGCAATTTGGAGTGCTTAACCTTTGATCCATGTTTGGATGGATCCCCATGCCCATGCAGGGGAGAACGTTTCGGGCGCTGGGCAGATACACCCAGGACAGGGGGGCAATCTATCACTGGACACACACTCACACTCTATATGAGGCAATTTGGAGAACTCATTTGACCTTAAATCCATCTATTTTGGACTGTGGGAGGAAAGCGGAGAACCCGGAGGAAACCCACGCGGACACGGGGAGGACATGCAAACTCCACCCAGATGGGGATTCGAACCGGGAATTCCTAGCGCTGGATGGGCCACCCCCACGCACCTAGTTCCTTGTATGGGCGGCGCGGTGGCTTATTTGGTGGTTTAGCATGTTCTCCTCTCAGCATTAGGGATTCCCGCTTCGAATCCCCATCTGGGTGGAGTTCGCATGTCCTCCCCGTGTCCGTGTGGGTTTCCTCCGGGTTCTCCGGTTCCCTCCCACAGTCCAAAAAACATGGATCAAGGTGAAGTGAATTCTCCAAATTGCCCCATATAGAGTGTGTGTGTGAGTGAGTGTGTGTACAGTGATGGATTGCCCCCTGTCCTGGGTGTATCTGCCCAGCGCCCGAAACGTTCTCCCCTGCATGGGCATGGGGAACCCCCCCCTGGAGTTAATGGATTTAAGGTGTATTATTAACATATTTAGTTTGTTGAATTAATAGTGTAAGGAATCGACTCCTGAGCGATGAGCCGACTCACGGCTCTCTGTAAGCAGTGCTGCGCCTGTTCGGCTGGAGAATCGGTTCGCGGCTCGGGTTAAACGTCGGCGTGTCCACTTACGTGTCCAGCCGTATCTTCTTGAGCGCCACGGTCTCTCCGGTCAGTTTGTTTTTCGCTTTGTAGACCACGCCGTACGTCCCCTCTCCGATCTTCTCCACTTTCTGAAACGAGTCCATCTCGGACATACGGAGACCAAGCGGCGCGAGGACCGGAGACTTTCGGTTTAGATTATTATTATTTTTTTTAATTTAAATCGCAAAAAAGGAAAGAAAGATGGTCAGCGGAACGCGTTAAAACATGCCGAACGGCCGAGTGGAGCTCCGCCGCCTGACCGGTGCCTTCAAATCTAAAACTATCAACACCCGCCAATTCCCGCGTTCGCCGCGGCCGCGTCCCAAATCGCAGGCTCCTCGAAATCAAGTGCCCTAGACCGAGGGCGGGGAAACGGGCACGCGTAGGCCGCCTCAGTAGGGCGCGTGTTGGGATTTGAAACCGTACCCAACGACCGCCCTCAGACAAAGCGGTAAAGAGTCCACGCCCACTCTCCCAGCGACGGGGTTTGCGAACAAAAAAAGAAAAAGAAAAAAAAAACCCGCCGACGAACAGCGCCGCCAGGCGGTCGACTCAAATATCACGTTTCAAATCGCCTTCTAATGACAAAAAAAAAAAAAAAGAAAAAAGATTTATTTCCGTCGAGTGTGTGCATTCGTTTTTCATCTTGCTTTTGATGCGGCGGCACGGTGGGTGGCTTGGTGGTTTGGCATGTTCTCCTCTCAGCGCTGGGCATTCCCGCTTCGAATACCCATCTGGGTGGAGTTTCCATGTCCTCCCCCGTGTCCGTGTGGGCTTCCTCCGGGTTCTCCGGTTTCCTCCCATAGTCCAAAAACATGGGTCAAGGTCAATTGAGTTCTCCAAATTGC
>JAFMOC010000740.1:0-17500 GCA_019802505.1 Corydoras sp. C115 | reverse complement strand
ACGACACACGATGACCGAAACCGCGTGAACTTTACCGTCCGTCACGCAGCAATGTATTAAAATTTATTGGTGCAAAATTGTAAGGTTTATAGAGCAAACTGCGAATAGATGAAGACGTTCTGGAGTAAATAAAAGTAAATAAAAGTAAATAAAAGCGTGCGTTCGGAGGCTGCGTCCGGTCTCTTCACACCACTCGACCCTGCAGCAGTGGACGGCTTTCCCCGGCGCGCTGACGGCTCAGGAAGTTCCACACCAACATGGGCGCCGACCTGACGACCGAGTAACCCACGGCTCCCTCCGACGGGTCTTCTCTGAGAGCGTGGTACGGCTTCAGACGCCTGAGGAGAGCGTCGGTTAGTTAGTTAGTTACTTAGTTAGTTAGTTAGTTACTTAGCTGTCATCATCCGTGATGGTGTGACGATCACGTCCAATGTACTCACCTGTAGGTTAGAGCGATGGCGCCCACGGCGCCGATGAGCACCAGAACCCCAAAGACGACGGTGGCGGCGCCGGCGGGGGACGATTCGGAACCTGCGGAGAAACCGAATTTAACGAACTGATGTCGGATTTTGGCGACCGCTCTCAGTCTCAGTCCCAATTCATATCATCCATCCGTTAGCTTCCGCTTTATCCTCTATTAGGGTCGGGGGGGGGGGGGGGGGGGTTCCCCATGCCATGAGGAGAACGTCTCGGGCGCTGGGCGGATACACCCAGGACAGGGGGGCAATCAATTGCTGGGCAAACACTCACTCACACACACACACTCTATATGGGGCAATTTGGAGAATTGGGATCCATGTTTTTGGACTGTGGGAGGAAACCGGAGAACCTGGAGGAGACCCACGCGGACACGGGGAGGACATGGGAACTCCACCCAGATGGGGATTCGAACCGGGAATCCGTAGCACTGAGATATATATCCATACATCCAATATCTTCCGCTTTATCCTCTATTAGGGTCGCGGGGGGGGGTTCCCCATGCCCATCCAGGGGAGAACGTTTCGGGCGCTGGGCAGATACACCCAGGACAGGGGGGCAATCTATCGCTGGACACACACTCACTCACACACTCTATATGGGGCAATTTGGAGAATTCAATTAACGTTGATCCATGTTTTTTGGACTGTGGGAGGAAACCGGTGAACCCGGAGGAACCCCACGCGGACACGGGGAGAACATGGGAACTCCACCCAGATTGGGATTCGAACCCGGATTCCCTAGCGCTGAGAGGAGAACATGCTAAACCACTAAGCCACCGTGACGCCCTATGGTTATTATATTATAGTTGTAAAGATGGAGACTCGGTAAGGGTTCTAATCCTGGTCTCGAACCGATGTTATTGTTCTCGGTCGGGTTCTGGGTTCGGATGTTGATCTCAGTGACGTACCCACGGTGACGCTGAGCCTGGCGCTGGTGGCGGCGAAGCTCACGGCGTTGGTGAGGGACACGTTGATGCAGAACGTTCCGGAATCGTTGAAGAAGCGCCGGAGGACCAGCTGGCACTCCGGGGTGGGAGCGACCGTGTCGCACTCCGTCTGCCCCGGGCTGACGCAGTCGGAATCCGACACCACCGTGCACACCTCACTGGGCAGGCTGTGGGGGGAGGGGGGTATGAGGGGTATGAGGGGGGGGGCAAATAGGGAACAGTTTACCAGTTACACTCTGACTCTGAAACTCTGTAGGACAAGACGTTTCAAATATGGGTTCCCCATGTCCATCCAGGGGAGAACGTCTCGGGCGCTGGGCAGATACACCCAGGACAGGGGGGCAATCTATCACTGGACACACACTTACTTACTCACACACACACACGCTATATGGGGCAATTTGGAGAATTCAATTGACCTCGGTTCATGTTTTTTGGACTGTGGGAGGAAACGGGAGAACCCGGAGGAAACCCACGTGGACACGGGGAGAACATGCAAACTCCACCCAGACTGGGATTCCAACCACTAATCCCTAGCGCTGAGAGGAGAACATGCCAACCACTAAACCGCCCTGTTATATATATTCATTATTTCATTCATTATCTTCCGCTTTATCCTCTATTAGGGTCGTGGGGGGGGCGGGGGGGGTTCCCCATGCCCATCCAGGGGAGAACGTTTCGGGCGCTGGGCAGATACACCCAGGACAGGGGGGCAATCTATCGCTGGACACACACTCACTCACACAGACAGACACATTCTATATGGGGCAATTTGGAGAATTTAATTAACGTTGACCCATATTTTTTGGACTGTGGGAGGAAACCGGAGAACCCGGAGGAGACCCACGCGGACACGGGGAGGACATGGGAACTCCACCCAGATTGGGATTCGAACCGGGAATCCCTAATGCTGAGAGGAGAACATGCCAAACTACTAAGCCACCGTGCCGCTCTGTTTTATATATGTATATATGGTCCTCCGCTCCATGTGACATGACACTACATAGAGTTTAAAATTTTTGGGGCCTATCCCATCATAAACGAAGCAAAACCACATTAACCCCATCATTGGAGGATGTTCTAACAGGGTTCTGGTGTGCAAACACAGATTCTATAGTAATGAAGACGTTCCTCTGACCTTCCCTGACAGCTGACGGTCAGATCCACGGCGTTCTGCTCCAGATTCGTGGCCACCAGCGCCACGTTGTTGACCTCCACAATCTCCACGCTTTCGATTCCCTCTGAGAAAAAGAAGCAAAGGCCGAACGTTCAGCCGACACGCGAGGAACGCGCTGACCGCAATGACGGGCAACGAGTTTAATTCTCAGATTCTGGACAATTTAAAGGCCAGTATGTAAAAAAAAAAAAAACTATTATTTATAGAAATAACACCAAATTTAATTTTACAACATAGGAAACCAGTGCATCTGCTGCATACTGTAAGTGAAAAGTGCTAAAACACTTAAATCCGGTTGCTTAAATCTGATTGGCTGAGCCGTGTGTCCAGCTGTGTCATCATTAACAATACAATACATTATTTTAAATCATAAAAAAACAGATTAATATAAACAGCATTGAGCAAAACTGTTTTATAAACTGCGTTCTGTAATTTGGCCACTAGAGGGCAGTGATTGTTAGCGAAACCAGCGTTCACTTTAAAAACCGGACTAGTTTACGTCGCGGAAGATCAGATTATTAACGATTTAGCTTTTAATAAACGCAATTATGATTCAAACCTTGTTTTTTAAATTATAGAGTGTTTGTAAGTGTTTTATTAAAGCAATCAGACACTCGAGGTTGTGTATTATTGTGAATAAATCACGTAAAGAGGTGGAACTGCACTGTGCACTAGATAACGGACTGATAACACCTCTTTATGGGCTTTATTGAATAAAATGTTTACACTTTTGAACATAATTTCTGACTTGTTTAGATTTTATTTTTTGCTGTGCAGCATGAAAAGCAGCTGACCTTTGGTTCTGACGTCTGATTCGTGGACACTGTGAACGCTGTAGGTCTCAATTTAAGGACAATTAAAGGTAATCCTAAAAAAAACCACAGCACTGAAACTAAATTGTGAACTAATTGTATTTATATATTTATTTCAATTGAAAACTAATTGAATTTATATTTCATAATTATTTATTTGGGGGCGGCACGGTGGCTTAGTGGTTGGCACGTTTGGATTCCCGGTTCGAATCCCAATCTGCGTGGAGTTTCCACGTTCTCCCCGTGTCCGTGTGGGTTTCCTCCGGGTTCTCCGGTTTCCTCCCACAGTCCAAGAACATGGATCAAGGCCAATTGAATTCTCCAAATTGCCCCATATAGAGTGTGTCTGTGTGAGTGAGTGTGTGTCCAGTGATAGATTGGTGTCCTGTCCTGGGTGTATCTGCCCAGCGCCCGAAACGTTCTCCCCTGCATGGGCATGGGGAACCCCCCCCCCCATAAAGCAGATGGATGGATGGGTTCTAATTTGGGTCCCCGTTACCTCAGACACAGGTTGCATCATATTCCCTAAATAATGGATTTTGTCTAAATATGAATTTATTTATTTAATATTCTGTAAACCGAAAACTATTTAACCAGAAGAGATGGACATGATTTTGTTACGATGATGATGTCATTCTGCAGGGTTCTGAACAGGGTTCCGGAAGGCCCGGTGTTCCACTCACGGATGACGTTCAGAGACGGGGAGAAGGATCCGTAGCGGTAGATCATGCAGGTTTCTTCGGCCGGCAACTCTGGAGCTTGCCGCTTCGCAATAACCAGAGCCGCTTGGGTCGCCTCGGCCGCTACGGCGACGACCTGGTTCTGCAGCGCCGGGGCCGACGAGGGTACGACCGCAACTGCACAAACAGATCAGAACCAGAATCAGAACCAGAATCATTATTGTCATTTTCATTTTCATTGCAATGAAATTTGGGTGCAACTCCAAAGGTGCTAAGAAAAGATAAGATATGATAAGATAATATAAAAACTTAATTTCCCTGAAGGAATTACCTAAAGGGATCAATAAAGTTTCCAGTAGCATCATTATTACAGTGCACACATATTTAAAAAGATAAGAAAGTAAGGAAAAAAAGAAGGAAAAAAAAAAATATATATATATATATATATATATATATATATATATATATATATATATATATATATATTTCATTCATTATCTCCCGCTTTATCCTCTATTAGGGTGGCGGTGGGGTTCCCCATGCCCATCCAGGGGAGAACGTCTCGGTCGCTGGGCAGATAGACACAGGACAGGGCGCCAATCCATCGCTGGACACACACTCACTCACACAGACACACTCTATATGGGGCAATTTAGAGAACTCAATTAACTTGATCCATGTTTTTGAACTGTGGGAGGAAACCGGAGAACCCGGAGGAAACCCACGCGGACACGGGGAGTACATGGAAACTCCACCCAGATGGGGATTCGAACCGGGAATCCCTAGCGCTGAGAGGAGAACATGCTAAACCACTAAGCCACCGTGCCGCTATATATATATAAGTATTAAGATTATTGCCCAGTAATGTAATTTAATTGCTAGTAATGTACAAATAAAATATGAATAAGTAATATGTAAGTAAAAATAAGCTAAATAAAATAAAATAAAATAAAATAAAATAAAATAAAATAAAATAAAATAAAATATAAGGCATAAGACATAATATAAACATCGATATGAATAACCCTACTGCACAATTCCACAAGAATATACTGCACTTGTTATGTTTTGCACGAACTGAAGAACTGAAGGTCGTTATCAGGATTCTGTTTACTAACACTTCAACAACAGGCTTACATCTGAGAACGGTCCTTTGTGTGTTTGCATGTTCTCCCTATTTTCGCTTGCGCTTCCTATAGGAACTCCTATAGGTTTGTTTCCAAAGTCCAAAACGTGAGGATGTTTGTGACGGGCTTGGAAATGTCCTCAGCGTGTTTCCCTTTGGCCCAGTATGTGCTGGGATAAGCTGCAGTATGATGTGGGACCCTAAGACCTGAGAGGTTGGAGTCTTGAGTCCTTCCATTTTCCCTGTGTGGTTGTTGTGTGGTTGTTGTGTGGTTGTTGTGTGGTGGTTGTTGTGTGGTGGTTGTTGTGTGGTTGTTGTGTGGTTATTGTTGTGTGGTTGTTGAGTGGTGGTTGTTGAGTGGTGGTTGTTGAGTGGTGGTTGTTGAGTGGTGGTTGTTGTGTGGTTATTGTGTGGTTATTGTGTGGTTATTGTGTGGTGGTTGTTGAGTGGTGGTTGTTGAGTGGTGGTTGTTGCGTGGTTGTTGTGTGGTTGTTGTGTGGTTGTTGTGTGGTTGTTGTGTGGTGGTTGTTGTGTGGTGGTTGTTGTGTGGTTGTTGTGTGGTTATTGTTGTGTGGTTGTTGAGTGGTGGTTGTTGAGTGGTGGTTGTTGAGTGGTGGTTGTTGAGTGGTGGTTGTTGTGTGGTTATTGTGTGGTTATTGTGTGGTTATTGTGTGGTGGTTGTTGAGTGGTGGTTGTTGAGTGGTTGTTGTGTGGTTGTTGCGTGGTTATTGTGTGGTTATTGTTGTGTGGTTGTTGTGTGGTTGTTGCGTGGTTGTTGTGTGGTTAGTGTGTGGTTAGTGTGTGGTTGTTGCGTGGTTGTTGTGTGGTTGTTGCGTGGTTGTTATGTGGTTGTTACGTGGTTATTGTGTGGTTGTTGCGTGGTTGTTGCGTGGTTGTTGCGTGGTTGTTACGTGGTTGTTACGTGGTTGTTGCGTGGTTGTTGCGTGGTTGTTGCGTGGTTATTGCGTGGTTGTTGTGTGGTTGTTGTGTGGTTGTTGTGTGGTTGTTGTGTGGTTTGTGTGTGGTTATTGTGTGGTTGTTGTGTGGTTATTGTGTGGTTGTTGTGTGGTTGTTGTGTGGTTGTTGCGTGGTTGTTGCGTGGTTGTTGTGTGGTTGTTGCGTGGTTGTTGTGTGGTTAGTGTGTGGTTAGTGTGTGGTTGTTGCGTGGTTGTTGCGTGGTTGTTGCGTGGTTGTTGCTTGGTTGTTGCGTGGTTGTTGCGTGGTTGTTGCGTGGTTAGTGTGTGGTTAGTGTGTGGTTAGTGTGTGGTTGTTGCGTGGTTGTTGCGTGGTTGTTGCGTGGTTAGTGTGTGGTTAGTGTGTGGTTAGTGTGTGGTTGTTGCGTGGTTGTTGCGTGGTTGTTGCGTGGTTAGTGTGTGGTTAGTGTGTGGTTAGTGTGTGGTTGTTGCGTGGTTGTTGCGTGGTTGTTGCGTGGTTGTTACGTGGTTGTTACGTGGTTGTTACGTGGTTGTTGCGTGGTTGTTGCGTGGTTGTTGCGTGGTTATTGTGTGGTTGTTGCGTGGTTGTTACGTGGTTGTTGTGTGGTTGTTGCGTGGTTAGTGTGTGGTTAGTGTGTGGTTAGTGTGTGGTTAGTGTGTGGTTAGTGTGTGGTTGTTGCGTGGTTGTTGTGTGGTTGTTGCATGGTAGTTGTGTGGTTATTGCTTGGTTGTTGCTTGGTTGTTGCTTGGTTGTTGTGTGGTTGTTACGTGGTTGTTACGTGGTTGTTGTGTGGTTGTTACGTGGTTGTTACGTGGTTGTTGTGTGGTTGTTGGGTGGTTCTTGTGTGGTTATTGTGTGGTTGTTGCGTGGTTGTTGCGTGGTTGTTACGTGGTTGTTATGTGGTTGTTGCGTGGTTGTTACGTGGTTGTTACGTGGTTGTTACGTGGTTGTTGCGTGGTTATTACGTGGTTGTTGTGTGGTTGTTGTGTGGTTGTTGCGTGGTTATTACGTGGTTATTACGTGGTTGTTGTGTGGTTGTTGTGTGGTTGTTGCGTGGTTATTACGTGGTTATTACGTGGTTGTTGTGTGGTTGTTGTGTGGTTGTTGCGTGGTTATTACGTGGTTATTACGTGGTTGTTGTGTGGTTGTTGTGTGGTTGTTGTGTGGTTATTGTGTGGTTATTGCGTAGTTGTTGCGTGGTTGTTGTGTGGTTGTTGCGTGGTTATTACGTGGTTGTTGCGTGGTTGTTGCGTGGTGTACCCTCACCTGTCGCCACCTCATTGGCTGTCTCTGCTCCGACGGTCACCACAACCTCACCCTCGTTCACCGGCTCGACCGACTGCGCCGCTTCAACGACGGCCGAGTCGGTGGCTACGACGCTGATGATGACCTCTGGTGGAGATGTGCTGATCTCAGCAACCACATCTGGCACCACAGCCATGGTCGGCTGAACGGCGCCCTCTTCTGGAAGGACAATGGCGGCATCAACAACTGCAATGTCACCGGCCTGCTCCGCCTCCACAGTGTCAGTGGGGGGTGATGCTGCGGTGGCCGCACCATCAGCAGCATCAGCAGCAACATCAGCAGCAACATCAGCAGCAGCATCACCAGCAACATCATCACCAGCAGCGTCACCAGCAGCATCAGCATCACCAGCAGTAGCAGCATCAGCAGCATCACCAGCAGCAGCATCAGCAGCATCAGCATCACCAGCAGTAGCAGCATCAGCAGCATCACCAGCACCAGCATCACCAGCAGTATCACCACCAGCAGCAGCATCACCAGCATCACCAGCAGCATCAGCACCAGCATCACCAGCAGCAGCATCATCAGCAGCAGCGACCTCTTGCTGGTTTGTGCTGGGTGACACGACCGCCAAGTTATTAACTGCAGCTGGAAGAGCGGACGCTGCCACCTCCTGTTCGGCAGGTTGAGGTGAGCCCGCTGTATCGATGCCCTCCGCACCCGCAGCCTCGGAAGGCACCGTCACAACCTCCACCGGTGCTGCTGATGAACACACATGATCAACAGAGATCAGAGATCGCGATAAAGTCAGAAAGCAGAATCGTCACGGCATTAAGATTTTTTATTCCTAATTATATGGATTTTTGTTGATTACACACAATAACTTTTTTTATAAATAAAATTATTTATATATATATATATATATATATATATATATATATATATTTATATTTATATATATATATATATATATATATATATATATATATATATATATATATATATATATATATATATATATATATATATAGTTTATTCATCACATGTGAGGACATACACAGTACAAAAAGGTAGGCAAAAATTATTTATATATATATATATACACAATAAGCCGTTTTAAAATAATATACAAATACAAATATGTTTATAAACTATGTTATTATAAATATATATTATATGTTTATGTTTATATAAATTGTTTATAATTTAAAATTAAAGTGATCATAGTGCATCTGTGTGCAACTAATATAATTCAGAGTTTAAAAAGTTGTTTGCGTTATGAATTCATAAAAGCAGTAAAACTGATGGCTGTGTGAAAAAAAAAAAAAAAAAAAACTTAAATTGGATTTTTTTTGTTGCTTTCTGCTTAATTTTGCTGTGTTTATAACCTGCCCGGTGATTTACCTGTGGTCACAGCGCCACCTGTGGGATTGGGAAGGCAGCCGTTGGGGATGGCGGCCGCCAGGACCAGCTGCGGCCTGAAGGCCCCGACTGAGAGGTACGTGTGCGTCACCGAGGCCTGGCGAGAGATCAGGGTCCCCGAGCTGTCCCCAAAGTCCCAGGTGAAGGTGACGTCTGATTGGCTGAGGTAGCGGCTGGGGTCGTGCAGGCTGACGCTGAAGACCACGGCTCGGTTCTGGATGAAGGTCTGATCTGCGGCGTTGAGGTCGCCGACCTGAGAGAGGGTCACTGAGAACGGGATCTGATCTGCAACACGGAACGGGTGATTACATCACAGAAATCAAATCAAATAAACTAATCATGATGAGGTTCGAGTTTAAATAACAAATGTTTGAATTTTTAATTTGATAAATTACTTTTTATTAAATTATAATAATAATTGGCGGCACGGTAGCTTAGTGGTTTGGCACGTTCTCCTCTCAGCACTAGGGATTCTCGGTTCGAATCCCATTCTGGGTGGAGTTTCCATGTTCTCCCCGTGTCCGCGTGGGTTTCCTCCGGGTTCTCCGGTTTCCTCCCACAGTCCAAAAACATGGATCAAGTCAATTGAATTCTCCAAATTGCCCCATATAGAGTGTGTCTGTGTGAGTGAGTGTGTGTCCAGCGATGGATTGGCGCCCTGTCCTGGGTCTATCTGCCCAGCGCCCGAGACGTTCTCCCCTGGATGGGCATGGGGAACCCCACCACGACCCTAATAGAGGATAAAGCGGGAGATAATGAATGAATGAATGAATAATAATAATAATATATAAACATGAGGCGGCACGGTGGCTTAGTGGTTTAGCATGTTCTCCTCTCAGCGCTAGGGATTCCCGGTTCGAATCCCCATCTAGGTGAAGTTTCCATGTCCTCCCCGTGTCCGCGTGGGTTTCCTCCGGGTTCTCCGGTTTCCTCCCACAGTCCAAAAACATGGATCAAGGTCAATTGAGTTCTCCAAATTGCCCCATATAGAGAGTGAGTGTGTGCCCAGCGATAGATTGCCCCCCTGTCCTGGGCGTATCTGCCCAGCGCCCGAAACGTTCTCCCCTGGATGGGCATGGGGAACCCCCCCCCCCCCCCCCCCCCGCTACCCTAATAGAGGATAAAGCGGGAGATAATGAATGAAAGGATAAATATAATTAGTTCTCAATTTAGTTTTAGTGCTTTGTGTGTTTTTTCACCTTTAATTTTCCCAAACGTAAAAAAAAAAAAAAAAAAAAATCAGCAGCAGCAACGTATTTGTTCATAATTAAATTAGATTAAAATTAATTATTCAACAGCGATACGGAACAGAAGGATTTAAATAGCTAAGAAGTTTTAAAATAATAAAAATTCATTTATTAAATATTATAAATAAAGTACTGATTCCGGATCAGAGCGTCTCTGGGTGGCGCTCTCGTTGCCGTTCTCATACCCGTGATGGAGAACTGTGTGGAGGCGTATCCGAGTGGAATGAACTTGTCCCGCCCCCTGCAGTGATAGATCACCACCTCCATGTCGTAGGAACCCAGCGGGACGTTCTCCGTCCCAACCGTGAGCGAGGAGGAGGGACCCCCTGCGACCTGCCAGTACCGACCTGCGGAACAGAACGTTCCTATCAATATGAATAATTAACATAATAAGCGTAAGGGGGCGGGGCTTAGTCTTTAGCATGTTCTCCTCTCAGCTGGAGGGATCCAGGTTCAAACCCCGTTTTTGCCTGGAGTTTCCATGTCCTCCCCGTGTCCGCGTGGGTTTCCTCCGGGTTCCTCCCACAGTCCAAATGCGTGGATTCAAGGTGAATTGAATGCTTTTAAATGCCCCTATTTAGTGTGAGTGAGTTTGTGCGGAATGATAGATGGGCGCCCTCTTCGAGGTGTATCTGCCCAGCGCCCGAAACGTCCCCCCACGAACTTAATAGTGGATTAAGCTGAAGATAATGAATGAATGAATGAATGAATGTCCATCACCCCATGTCTTCCACACGAAGATAAATCGTGGTTTGTTGACCGACGCGGTCGTGAACGGCGTGCCGTCGGGAAACACGCCGCTCCACCGTCGGGTGCCGTTGAATTCCGGGTACACGGGCTCGCCCGCCGCGTATCTGGTTCCTGAAATAATAAATAAAATAATAAATCGAAACGGACGGACGGTGCGTTCGCTCAGAATGATGAACGTTCTGGTCTGTACCGTTAACGGTACAGTTCCGCGTCCACACCACGCTCCCGTCGGGCAGCACCGTCTGGTTTCCCGGGGGACGGACGTCGATGCTGAACGTGGCTCGGGCCCCCGTCAGAGTGGGAGCGTCGTTCCTGACCTCGAAGCTCACCTCGCCTCCTGTTCCGTCGTCAAGGTTCATTCATTAAAAACATCACCTTAAATCACATGGACTGTAGTGTTATATATAATCCACGTTTACCTTTCCAGCAGTCCCTGAATCTGGGGTCCCCGTCCCCCCACACCGGATACATCCGTGAGTTCCATGAGCGGAAGCGCGTGAAACGGGTTCTGCAGCCTGGGAACCACACGTCAGTAAGTTTATTCATTTAAAGTTATATACTATAAATAACCTACGATATTTTATGTGGTGTAGAAAGTAATGCGCAACTATTTGGGGCAATTTAGAACAGCCAATTTACCTTGAATCCATGTTTTTGGACAGGGTGCCAATCTATCACTGGACACACACACAAACGTATATGGGGCAATTTAGAGCAGCCAATTTACCTTGAATCCATGTTTTTTGGACAGGGTGCCAATCTATCACTGGACACACACACAAACCTATATGGGGCAATTCCGAGCAGCCAATTTACCTTGAATCCATGTTTTTGGACAGGGTGCCAATCTATCACTGGACACACACACAAACTTATATGGGGCAATTTAGAGCAGCCAATTTACCTTGAATCCATGTTTTTGGACAGGGTGCCAATCTATCACTGGACACACACACAAACTTATATGGGGCAATTTAGAGCAGCCAATTTACCTTGAATTCATGTTTTTGGACAGGGTGCCAATCTATCACTGGACATACACACAAACTTATATGGGGCAATTTAGAGCAGCCAATTTACCTTGAATTCATGTTTTTATGACAGGGTGCCAATCTATCACTGGACATACACACAAACTTATATGGGGCAATTTAGAGCAGCCAATTTACCTTAATTCCATGTTTTTGGACAGGGTGCCAATCTCTCACTGGACACACACACAAACTTGTATGGGGCAATTTAGAGCAGCCAATTTACCTTGAATCCATGTTTTTGGACAGGGTGCCAATCTATCACTGGACACAAACACAAACTTATATGGGGCAATTTAGAGCAGCCAATTGACCTTGAATCCATGTTTTTGGACTTTGGACGGACACGGGGAGAACATGCAAACTCCCCCCAGATCGGGCTGTGAACCTGGAATCCCCGGCGCCGAGAGGAGAACATGCCAAACCACTAAGCCGCCTGCATTATTAACCAATGTGACGTTATTTCAGATAACACACTGACCTCTAGTGTTCGCTTTCATTAATACAACAGCCAACATGGATTTACATATTTCATAAAGAGCGGTTTCTAGGGCGGGGCACGGCCGGCTTGGTGGTTTGGCATGTTCTCCTCTCAGCCCTCTCTCTTCAGCTCGAGTCCCGATCAGGGAGTGTGCATGTCCTCCCCGTGTCCGCGTGGGTTTCCTCCGGGTTCTCCGGTTTCCTCCCACAGTCCAGAAACATAGATTCAAGGAATAGAATAGAATGCTCTAAATTGCCCCATATAGGGAATGTTGGATGTATCTGCCCCTTGATGGGCAGGGCGGGGCACGGCGGCTTGGTGGTTTGGCATGTTCTCCTCTCAGCCCTCTCTCTTCGGTTCGAGTCCCGATCAGGGAGTGTGCATGTCCTCCCCGTGTCCGCGTGGGTTTCCTCCGGGTTCTCCGGTTTCCTCCCACAGTCCAGAAACATAGATTCAAGGAATAGAATAGAATGCTCTAAATTGCCCCATATAGGGAATGTTGGATGTATCTGCCCCTTGATGGGCAATGGGAACCCCCCCCCCCCCCCCCCCCCCCCCCTTGAATCCATGTTTTTTGGACAGGGTGCCAATCTATCACGACCCCACCCTTTAGCTGGGAGTACCGTAAGGTTCTGTGTGAGCTATAAAGGAGCAGGTGGACGATAGTCACATGATGCTGAGAGGGAGGAGACGGGTTCGGGGGGGGGGGGGTCGGGGTCAGTCGGGGGGGGGGGGTTGGGGTCAGTGGGGGGGGGGGGTTGTGGTGAGCTCCTGGCGGTGGAAGTCACACGTCCCGCTCAATCCTGCTCTATCCTTCTCATGTGATGCTCAGCTGAGCGCACGCCGCTCTAATCCCAGGTTCAGGAATCCCGACGGTCTGCAGCGTCCACTGTGGGGCAACCACGCGAACGCGCTCCAGAGACCAAAAGTATTCAGACGCCGACACAACGCACCCACGGGTATTGCATCATCCACCGCTGGGACCAATGGGAAGGCTTTCCACCAGATTTTGGGTGATGATGAGGATGAGGATGAGGTTGATGATGATGATGATGAGAAGGACCTGCTTATGATCTCCATTGGCGTCCATCTCGATGTGTTCAGTGAGGTTGAGGTCAGGGCGCCGTGTGAACCAAACTCACCCCCCCCGGTGGCATCGTGGGGCCGAACGTGGAACCGTTTCCACAGAATAACAATGCCTTGCTCACTTTTTGGGGGTTTAGAGGCTTACAGGCAATATAAAGCTGCTTTGTGACCGATGTGCTATCATAAAAATCACTCTATAAATATATAAATTAATTTTAAAAAATGTATATATTCATTCATTTCATTATCTTCTGCTTTATCCTCTATTAGGGTTGTGTGTGTGGGGGGGGGGGGTTCCCCATGCCCATCCAGGGGAGAACGTCTCGGGCGCTGGGCAGATAGACCCAGGACAGGACGCCAATCTATCACTGGGAATTTTTTAAAATATATTTTATATATATTTTTATAATTATAAAAAAATAACACTGAATGCCGCGCTGCAATTCCGTGGTTAACAGATGTGTTCCAATATATATATATATATATAAAAACACAGACCAGATGTCCTGGGTGTATCTGCCCAGCGCCCGAAAAGTTCTCCCCTGGATGGGCATGGGGAACCCCCCCGCGACGCTGGTATATATACATAAATATGTATAGTATTGTGTGTGTGTATATATATATATATATATATACACACACACACACATACACACACACACACACACACATATATATATAGTGTGTGTGTGTGAACCCCCCCCGCAACCCTAGTAGAGGATAAAACGGAAGATGATGGATGGATATATATATAATCATTGTACCTGCCATTCATGTTGATTTGTCACAATTTATAGTCAGATATAGAACCTATTTATAGAACCTGTCTGTATAAGATCCACAGAATAATAATAATAATAATAATAATAATAATAATAGTAATATGTAACATTTGTAGGATCATCAATATTATTGTATTGCATTCAAACCCCCCCCCCCCCCCAAAAAAAAAAAAGTTATCTGAATTTTAGTAATATGCAGATTTCTGTTTATATATTTATGTATATATATATATAGTACGTGCATGGCTGTATACTCACTCGCCAACGCTGCCAGTGAAAGGCTCAACACCAGAACTGTAATCGTCCTCATCGTGAAAATTCGGCCGCCGGCCAACCGGATCAGTCCCCCGATCCTCCGTCCCTGAACCGCAGCCCAAGCCGAGAGCGTGGAGGTGCCAAACTGTCTTTAAATGAGCCTCCACCTCTGCCATTGGCCCGCGCTCCCCACTCTGAGGTCACATGCTGGATTAAACCCCAGCATGACTCCTCCTTCAGCCTTCAGCACTTTCTGAAAGTCCTGCAGTAATTAGTCCGATCTTAATCATTCATAAAGCCTCGAAATCAACAGCCGGGGTGTTAATCAGCCGGGGGTGTTAATCAGCCGGGGTATTAATCAGCCGGGGTATTAATCACGGATTGAACTGGCATGGACTTCAGGATTAAGTTTGAAATGTCTCTGTTTATTCAGGGAGGACTTTCTGGGGCATTAGGCGACGAGACGAGACACTCGGTACTCATTTAGATTTAATTAGATATTATTAATCAGGCTTCAAATAAAAAAGAACATATAAAATGTATCTTCAGTTGTTTTAGTTTATGCTAAAATTTAAAATAAGGAACTCCTGATCATTTAAATGTACAAAAATATTAACATCCATCCATCCATGCATTATCTGCCGCTTTATCCTCTATTAGGGTGGGGGGGGGGGGGGGGGTTCCCCATGCCCATCCAGGAGAGAACGTTTCGGGCGCTGGGCAGATACACCCAGAAAAATCTATCACTGGACAGACTCTATATGGGGCAATTTGGAGAATTCAATTCACCTTGAATCCATGTTTTTTGGACTGTGGGAGGAAACCGGAGAACCTGGAGGGAACCCACGCGGACACGGGGGAGAACATGGAAACTCCGCCCAGATTGGGATTCGAACCGGGAATTCCTAGCACTGAGAGGAGAACATGCTAAACCACTAAGCCAACATGCCGCACAGGAGTTAAGATTTAGACATTTTTAGGTTAGGTTGGGATTAGGTTGGGGTTAGGTTGGGAGTAGGTTGGGGTTAGGTTGGGTTAGGCTGGGTTAGGTTGGAGTTAGGTTTGGATTATGGTGGGGTTAGGTTGGGTTAGGTTGGAGTTAGGTTTGGATTATGGTGGGGTTAGGTTGGGTTAGGTGGGGTTAGGTTTGGATTATGGTGGGGTTAGGTTGGAGTTAGGTTTGGATTATGTTGGGTTAGGTTGGAGTTAGGTGGGATTAGGTTGGGATTATGGTTGGGTTAGGTTGGAGTTAGGTTTGGATTATGTTGGGTTAGGTTGGAGTTAGGTTTGGATTATGGTGGGGTTAGGTTGGGTTAGGTTGGAGTTAGGTTTGGATTATGGTGGGGTTAGGTTGGGATTATGGTTGGGTTAGGTTGGAGTTAGGTGGGGTTAGGTTTGGATTATGGTGGGGTTAGGTTGGGATTATGGTTGGGTTAGGTTGGAGTTAGGTTTGGATTATATTGTTAGTTGGGGGTTAGGTTGGGTTAGGTTAAGGTGGGATTACGGTGGGGTTAGGGTGGGATTATGGTTGGGTTAGTTGGAGTTAGGTGGGGTTAGGTTGGGATTATGGTTGGAGTTAGGTTGGATTATGGTTGGGTTAGTTTGGGATTATGGTTGGGTTAGGGTGGAGTTAGGTTGGGATTATGTTGGGGTTAGTTGGGGGTTAGGGTGGGATTATGGTTGGGTTAGTTGGAGTTAGGTGGGGTTAGGTTGGGATTATGGTTGGGTTAGGTTGGAGTTAGGTTGGGATTATATTGGGGTTAGTTGGGAGTTAGGGTAGGGTTAGGTGGAGGTTGTTTGGGATTACGGTGGGGTTAGGGTGGGATTATGGTTGGGTTAGTTGGAGTTAGGTTGGGATTATATTGGGGTTAGTTGGGGGTTAGGGTAGGGTTAGGTGGAGGTAAGGTTGGGATTACGGTGGGGTTAGGGTGGGATTATGTTGGGGTTAGTTGGGGGTTAGGGTAGGGTTAGGTGAAGGTAAGGTTGGGATTACGGTGGGGTTAGGGTGGGCTACCCAAGGACACTATAGCTGTAGTAATTATAGGGACTGGGAGTCAAATCAGGGTTCTTTAGGATGCAAGTCTGGTTCCTTATCCTCAATCCCAGGGCAACCAGCGTATGGGGAGGCGTGTCCATCGTGTCTTTAGTTTGGACACGCCTCCTGCCGGTGATGGGTGCTCTTTGCAGGCTGTGTGGCCCTCCAGCGGGTCGTGGGCCCCTCACAGTGTCGGGTTCGGCGTCATAACGGTTCTGTTGTGAGGGGTGTGGAACGTCAGAGCTGCGTCTCAGAGTCACGCTGGAATGCTTGGACTCGCGGTCAGGCCCCCCGAGCTGAACGGATGCAGGTCACGGGAGCAGAACCTGAGGGGGTGGGGGGATGGGGGGGGGGGTTCCATCAATGATCTCCTTTCATCTCGGTACTCTCCACTCCACTGTTCTCATGAGTTGCCACAACCAGCGTTTGAGTGTTTTTTAGGGTGTAGACGATGTTGTGGGAGTTCTCATGCGGTTCCATTCAGCAGGGTCTTTAGTCAAACCGATCCGGAACCTTCCTTCAAAGATCCAAAGGTTCTAATCTATTGCTTTGAAGTTGTTAAAATAAAAAAAGTTTGTTCCATCAACCAAAAAAAAGGGTTAGATGGACCATCACATGACCCACTGTCCCTGATGCTCCATCCACAAGGTGGCGCTGTACGGTAGTAGGGGGGGGGGGTTCCCCATGCCCATCCAGGGGAGAACGTTTCGGGCGCTGGGCAGATACACCCAGGACAGGACGCCAACCTATCGCTGGACACACACTCACTCACACACACAGACTCTATATGGGGCAATTTGGAGAACTCAATTGACCTTGATCCATGTTTTTTGGACCGTGGGATTGAAAAACGGAGAACCCGGAATGTGAACCAAAGCGGACACGGGTGCGGACATGGAAACTCCCGCCCAGATTGGGATTCGAAACGGGAAAATCCCTAGCTGCTGAGAGGAGAACATGCTTAAACCACTAAAAGCCACCAAAAAAAAAAAAGGAAAAAGGGAGGAAC
>JAFMOC010000074.1:2660000-2682500 GCA_019802505.1 Corydoras sp. C115 | reverse complement strand
CACTGCTGGCATGCCGAGCTGCTTCGCTTCAGGCACCCGGGAAACAAAGGGCATCACGTACGCAGTGTCGGTTCATTATTAACGATGCCTTTTTTAGTGGGAGCACCTCATCTGCCTTCCAATTCGTGCCAAATGTGCAAACTGATGTCACACATCATCCCCGTCAGACACACAGCGACAAAGTTAGTTTATAAACTTCTAAATATCTCATAACCTCCCATTGAATCCTCTACTAGGTTCTCAGGGCCGTACCTCATACCCATCCAGTGGAGAACATTTGATGGAGTGCTGGGCAAATCCATCACTGGGCACATTCACATAAACACACATACACTATATAGGGGCAATTTGGGGCAATCCAAATCACCTTGAATCCATGGTTCTGTATTGCGGGATGAAGACAAATACACCAAGGACAGAGCTCCAATTCATCACTGCACTGACATTTACTATATGGGGCAATTTGGGGCAGTTCAAATCACCTTGAATCCATGTTTCTGTATTGCGGGATGAAGATAAATACACCAAGGACAGAGCTCCAATTCATCACTGCACTGACATTTACTATATGGGGCAATTTGGAGCAGCCAATTCACCTTGAAACCATGTTTCTGTATTGTGGGATGAAGACAAATACACCCAGGACAGAGCTCCAATTCATCCGTGCACAGACATTTACTATATAGGGCAATTTGGAGCAGCCAATTCACCTTGAATCCATGTTTCTGTATTGTGGGATGAAGACAAATACACCCAGGACAGAGCTCCAATTTATCACTGCACTGACATTTACTATATGGGGCAATTTGGAGCAGCCAATTCACCTTGAATCCATGTTTCTGCATTGCTGGAGGAATACAAATACACCCAGGACAGAGTTCCAATTCATCCGTGCACAGACATTTACTATATGGGGCAATTTGGAGCAGCCAATTCACCTTGAATCCATGTTTCTGCATTGCTGAAGAAGACAAATACACCCAGGACAGAGCTCCAATTCATCACTGCACTGACATTTACTATATGGGGCAATTTGGAGCAGCCAATTCACCTTGAATCCATGTTTCTTTATTGTTGAGGAAGACAAATACACCGAGGATAGAGCTCCAATTCATCCTTGCAAAGACATTTACTATATGGGGCAATTTGGAGCAGCCAATTCACCTTGAATCCATGTTTCTTTATTGTTGAGGAAGACAAATACACCGAGGATAGAGCTCCAATTCATCCTTGCACAGACATTTACTATATGGGGCAATTTGGAGCAGCCAATTCACCTTGAATCCATGTTTTTGGACTTTGGGAAGAAACCGGAGAATCTGGAGAAACTCCACCCAGATCGGGATACAGAGCAGGATCTCCAGCGCTGAGAGGAGAACATGCTAACCATAGTGTCTGCGTGGGTTTCCTCCGGGTTCTCCGGTTTCCTGGCTGCTCCAAATTGCCCTATATAGTAAATGTCTGTGCACGGATGAATTGGAGCTCTGTCCTGGGTGTATTTGTCTTCCTCCTGCAATGCAGAAACATGGATTCAAGGTGAATTGGCTGCTCCAAATTGCCCTATATAGTAAATGTCTGTGCACGGATGAATAGGACCTCTGTCCTGGGTGTATTTGTCTTCCTCCCGCAATACAGAAACATGGATTCAAGGTGATGTGGTTGTTCTAAATTGCCCCATATCATGCATGTGTGTCTACGTGAGTGTGGCTCACTGTCCTGGGTGTATTTGTCTTCCTCCCACAATACAGAAACAGGGATTCAAGGTGATTTGTTTGTTCTAAATTGCCCCATATCGTGCATGTGTGGCTCACTGTCCTGGGTGTATTTGTCTTCCTCCTGCAATACAGAAACATGGATTCAAGGTGATTCGGTTGTTCTAAATTGCCCCTATATCGTGCATGTGTGTCTACTTGAGTGTGGCTCACTGTCCTGGGTGTATTTGCTCATTCCTCAGTGCAAATTTAAGTGAGAAATGTGTGTGAGACGATAAATCTGACTCCCGATTCATGTTTGGGATTGTGTGTGTGTTTTACACTAACCTGAATTGTGATGAGCAGCTGAAAATGCGATGCAGCTTTGCGTTCGCGTCATTAAAACCCAGTCTAACAACACAGGTACGAGCGGTTTGGACGGGATAGGGGAGTAATGCGTTCTAATCAGAAGCGACAGAGTCGGCGTTTGATCTGCCTCCATCCACAGTGAACTGGGTGAATGTTTATGTAAGATTGATATCAGCTATAAAAAACAGATGAAGGGAAAGCGGGTTTTAGCGAGAACACAGAAATAACTGATACTTATCTTTTGGCCACGAAGACGTGATATCTCGCATACAGGCGGTCGCTGAAAACCCGGACCGTGATGGTACCAGACTACAACAGTCTCCAATCAGAGGTTTAAGTGACTGGCTGTGGTTTTTATGATCAATATTAAATACACAAATACACATTACATGATAAATGCTTGGGTGGCTTAGTGGTTAGCATGTTCTCCTCTCAGCACTAGGGATTCCCGGTTTGTATCCCAATCTGGGTGGAGTTTCCATGTTCTTCACGTGTCTGCGTGGGTTTCCTCTGGGTTCTCTGGTTTCCTCCCACAGTTGAAAAACAGGGATCAAGTCAATTGAGTTCTCCAAATTGCCCCATATACAGTGTGTGTGTGTGTGTGTGTGTGAGTGTGTGGCCAGTGATAGATTGCCCCCCTGTCCTGGGTGTGTCTTCCCAGCGCCTGAAACGTTCTCACCTGGATGGGCATGGATAACCCCACTGCGACCCTAATAGAGGACAAAGCGGAAGATAATGGATGGACGGATGAAAAATGCTTTGGCTGCACGGTGGCTTAGTGGTTGGCATGTTCTCCTCTCAGCACTAGGGATTCCCGGTTCGAATCCCAATCTGGGTGGAGTTTCCATGTTCTCCCCGTGTCCGCGTGGGTTTCCTCCAGGTTCTCTGGTTTCCTCCCACAGTCCAAAAAAATGTCAATTGAGTTCTCCAAATTGCCCCATATAGAGTGTGTCTGTGTGAGTGAGTGTGTGCCCAGCGATAGATTGGCGTCCTGTCCTGGGTGTATCTGCCCAGCGCCCGAAGCGTTCTCCCCTGGATGGGCATGGGGAACCCCCCCGCGACCCTAATAGAGGATAAAGCGGAAGATAATGGATGGATGGATGGACACACAATCCCAAACATGAATTGGGAGTTTGATCTGATCGTCTCACACACATTTCTCACCTACATTTGCATTCGTATGGGACCTAGAGTCCTATTTTTACTCCTTGAAAGCAAACAGTATAATTGCAGCCTATCCCAGCACTTGTGCCTACCGAATAATCGTGTTCTGTGTTTAGTAAAAATATAAAATGATAAGTGGTTTGTATGTTCTCCTCTCAGCGCTGGGGGTCCAGGTTTGAATCCCGATCTGGGTAGCGTTTCAATGGTGCACAAGATTCAAGGTAAATTGGCTGCTCTAAATTGCCCCATATAGTGTATATATGTGTGTGTGTAAGTGAGTGTCCAGTGATGGATTGTCACCTTGTCTTGGGTGTAGCGGTATAGAGCCCAAAATGTTCTCCCTGGCATAGGGAACCACCCCCCACTGTGACCCTAGTGTAGAATTAAGAGGAAGATGATGGATGGATGGATGGATGGATGTTTTCTTGTATTGGGATAAGACACAGTGAACTGGATCCATCCATCCATTATCTTCCGCTTTATCCTCTATTAGGGTTGTGGGGGGGGGGGTTCCCCATGCCCATCCAGGGAAGAACGTTTTGGGTGCTGGGCAGTTACACCCAGGTCAGGGCGCCAATCTATCACAAACACACTTTATATGGGGCAATTTGGAGAATTCAATTGACTTGATCCATGTTTTTGGAGAACCCAGAGAAAACCCACCTGGACACGGGGGAGAACATGGAAACTCCACCCAGGGATTCGAACTGGGAATCCATAGCGCTGAGAGGAGAACATGCAAACCACTAGGCCCGATCTGGATCTAATGTTTTTCTATATTTTTAATAATATAATCAAGTCTTTAACTGACCTGAACGCTAGGTTGGCAGAATAGGGAATGATGTTAGCGAGCACCCCGGACAGGTGACCCGTCCATCACAGGGCTGTAGGACAAACCATTCCTCCCACTGTCCTGTTCACGGACTTTTGAGAAGAACATGCAAACACTGCCTGGAAATCCAGCTCAGGACCTTCATGCAATAAATCCTGACTTTATACCGAAGTCCAAAAACCGGACTCAGCCATAAGAGCTCCTGTGATTAACGTGAAGAAACGTTCAGGGCTGCGGCCCTTATAATAAACAATACATGAGCGCCGCCACTTTTCCTTTTAGGTTCTACCTCCAGGCTTTACTGGGGTTTCACCCACAGCTCCCTCAGTAATAAGCATCACTAAAAGCAAAGCGAAGAGAAACCAGACTTTCATGTGGTTCCAGATAATCTGCTCGTTAGACATCAAACGCCGACTGCAGAGGCATCAGCTGCCCTGCCTGCAGATATTTTCAGACGAGATAAAGCCAAGCAGCCCGAGAGATCAGGGTTCCCTTGATGTTGGGAAAGGAGTCCTAATCTGAGCCCTGGCTCCTCAACTCGCCGCTACAGTTTATCACACGGGGAATGAAAGTGAAGGTGGCTTTAGGAGGCCCTGTGACCTGCCTGGACACCAAGCCACGGTGCAGGAACAACCAGAGACCAAAGACCAGGAATGCATTTCAATGGAAATAAAAGTGCAATGAGGTTCTGGACTGGAGGAGAACAAAAGCAGTCGGAGGAATGTGTGATGGGCTTCGGAGTCACTTCATTCAACATTTTTCCAGAGGTGGAAAACATGTGCTAAAGACCAAGTATGGAGCAAATAGGGAAAGATAAACATGTGGCTGTCAGCGCCAGACCTCCAAGTCTCCAAGACCTCCAAGTCTCATTTTCAAAAGATGGATTTATAGCTTATTATATATTCCTGCCTTTTACCAGGATTTTTCTACCAGCCAGCCAGCCAGCCAGCCATATACTGCACCCCTCAACCAACACCCACGCAAAGGCTGGGGTATCAGAGTTACAGACCCAAACCCTGGCTTCCATCACAAATCCCAACTGGCTTGCCCCAGTCAGCCATCCATCCATTAATCCACATCTTCAACCATCAGGGAGTGATTCTGCTGCAGTGATGGTTATGGTGTCCATCCCGATTGAGATTAGAACCTGGATCCCTGGTGCGGAGAGGCGGACGTGCTAACCACTAAGCCATCAAGGTTAAAAATCTGAGGTCCCACACTGAAATGTGCACTTCATGGGTTGGTTGTGATGTTCTGCTTCCACCTGATTGGCTGACGGGGTAATTATGAGTAACGATGCCGTCAAAGTCATACAGGTCACTCATTCCTGTAATATTCTGCCAGCCAGCCATATACTGCACCCCTCAACCAACACCCACACAAGGGCGGGGGTATCAGAGTTACAGACCCAAACCCTGGCTTCCATCACAAATCCCAACTGGCTTGTCCCATCCATCCATTAATCCATATCTTCAACCATCAGGGAGTGATTCTGCAGCAGTGATGGTTACAGGGTCCACCCCGATTAAGCTTAGAACCTGGATCCCTGGTGCGGAGAGGCGGACGTGCTAACCACTAAGCCATCAAGGTTAAAAATCTGAGGTCCCACACTGAAATGTGCACTTCATGGGTTGGTTGTGATGTTCTGCTTCCACCTGATTGGCTGACGGGGTAATTATGAGTAACGATGCCGTCAAAGTCATACAGGTCACCCATTCCTGTAATGTTCTGCCAGCCAGCCAGCCATATACTGCACCCCTCAACCAGCACCCACGCATAGGCCCCCGCCTATCAGAGTTACAGACCCAAACCTTGGCTTCCATCACAAATCCCAACTGGCTTGCCCCAGCCAGCCATTAATCCACATCTTCAACCATCAGGGAGTGATTCTGCTGCAGTGATGGTTATGGTGTCCACCCCGATTGAGCTTAGAACCTGGATCCCTGGTGCGGAGAGATGGACGTGCTAACCACTAAGCCATCAAGGTTAAAAATCTGAGGTCCCACACTGAAATGTGCACTTCATGGGTTGGTTGTGATGTTCTGCTTCCACCTGATTGGCTGATGGGGTAATTATGAGTAACGATGCTGTCAAAGTCATACAGGTCACTCATTCCTGTAATATTCTGCCAGCCAGCCATATACTGCACCCCTCAACCAACACCCACACAAGGGCGGGGGTATCAGAGTTACAGACCCAAACCCTGGCTTCCAACACAAATCCCAACTGGCTTGCCCCAGCCAGCCATCCATCCATTAATCCACATCTTCAACCATCAGGGAGTGATTCTGCTGCAGTGATGGTTATGGTATCCATCCCGATTGAGATTAGAACCTGGATCCCTGGTGCGGAGAGATGGACGTGCTCACCACTAAGCCATCAAGGTTAAAAATCTGAGGTCCCACACTGAAATGTGCACTTCATGGGTTGGTTGTGATGTTCTGCTTCCACCTGATTGGCTGACGGGGTAATTATGAGTAACGATGCCGTCAAAGTCATACAGGTCACTCATTCCTGTAATGTTCTGCCAGCCAGCCAGCCATATACTGCACCCCTCAACCAGCACCCACGCATAGGCCCCCGCCTATCAGAGTTACAGACCCAAACCTTGGCTTCCATCACAAATCCCAACTGGCTGCCCCAGCCATCCATTAATCCACATCTTCAACCATCAGGGAGTGATTCTGCTGCAGTGATGGTTACGGTGTCCATCCCGATTGAGATTAGAACCTGGATCCCTGGTGCGGAGAGGCGGACGTGCTAACCACTAAGCCATCAAGGTTAAAAATCTGAGGTCCCACACTGAAATGTGCACTTCATGGGTTGGTTGTGATGTTCTGCTTCCACCTGATTGGCTGACGGGGTAATTATGAGTAACGATGCCGTCAAAGTCATACAGGTCACCCATTCCTGTAATGTTCTGCCAGCCAGCCAGCCAGCCAGCCAGCCATATACTGCACCCCTCAACCAGCACCCACGCATAGGCCCCCGCCTATCAGAGTTACAGACCCAAACCTTGGCTTCCATCACAAATCCCAACTGGCTTGCCCCAGCCATCCATTAATCCACATCTTCAACCATCAGGGAGTGATTCTGCTGCAGTGATGGTTATGGTGTCCACCCCGATTGAGCTAAGAACCTGGATCCCTGGTCCTGAGAGGTGGACGTGCTAACCACTAAGCCACCATGCCTCTCTGAATCAAAGTCAAGGTTAAAAATCTGAGGTCCCACACTGAAATGTGTGCTTCATGGGTTGGTTGTGATGTTCTGCCTCCACCTGAATGGCTGACGGGATAATTATGAGTAACGATGCCGTCAAAGTCATACAGGTCACCCATTCCTGTAATGTTCTGCATCCCAGACAAAGAAAGAACAAAGAGCTGATTCAACCAGAACCAGAGACGTTCCGAAGTTGGACTTTGTTAATAATAAAAATTTATTAGAGCATATTAACAGTTTGATTTCAAAGAAATTACATAATATAAAATGCCAGTCATGAGCAAATCTTCGAAAGCCTCAATGTTTGTCAGCTAATAAATACACTGGATGATGTCATAGTGAATAGTAGTGTTGATAAAATGAAATAATGGATAACTAATGGTAACTGAATACGGGTTATATGAGCATTCATGACACCCAGAAATGCACGACGGTTCCATTTGGAATCAAAGAAAACCAACCGGAGTCGCGGAAAGTTACGACGTCGATGTGCCCTCCTGAAGAATACACAATAAGAACGAACAAGTGAAGAACCGAATACAAAGTGTATAGAACTATTTCATCTTCGAAATTAGTGCTGGCCGAATCCCAGTGTCATTTCCTCATCACAGTCGAGACCACCAGTATGAATGAGCGGACAATCGTAAAGGAAAAAAAAGAAAAAAAAAAAAAAAAAAAAAAAAAAAAAAAAAAAAAGGCCAGACGACATGAAACTCGTGGACGTGTCCCGTCGGCAGGTCCGGGGTTCTTTCTCCGGCGCTGGGAAGCAGGTCCAGAGGAGGAGTGGCATTTCAGACAGGCTTCGGTTCCCAGTCGCTGGTATTCAACGGAATCCAAACCGTTCCAGGCTAAATATATACAGTGATTGCAAATACTTGCACAGTGAAGGTTAATTAGGTTCTTTGCAGCAAGCCAAAAGGGAGAGGGTCGGCTGTAAAGGAACGTACTGTAGTGAGCGAAGCTTAAGTGTGCTTGGGCTTGGGGCACGTTAATCAGCTTATTCATGCAGCACCCAATGGCCAGGGCCGATCCAGTCTTAGGGATCGAGGGAAACACAGCAGCAGGCAGTGGTTGAGCCTGAAGTATGGAGGCACCCAATTACTCGAGCCCTTTTCTGTGGGTTGAGTAAAACCCCAACCGGAACAGAATTAGCCGTTTTAGCACATTAGCAAAAGGCTCTGCTTATCTCCGGGGCATCGAATTGCACTTGCGGCAGCGAATTCCACTTTAGAAAGCCAAAACAGAGGGAACCGAGAAAAATAAATACTCTTTGTTTCATTAAACATCTTGTACCTAATGAATGAGAAATGTTAAGCGAAACACAAACAAACGCCACAGTCTCTGCTGCACCAGTATAATTGTTTTAACTCTATAAATATAATTTATATAGTTCGTTTGCTTTGCATAGCATCTCCCATGGCTCCTCCCAGCTTCTTTCATGCACAGAAACCAAATAATACGGGAAGTGCCGGTCACGGCGCCGTGCGGCGGGAGCCGGCTACTTGCAGACGAACTGATCCACCACCCTGGAACAGCGCTTGCACTTGACGTAGCAGCACCAGTGAAATTTGCAGTGGCAGCGCTCAACCAGCGTGGCCTTGAACTGGTCATAGCCGCGGCCGCAGCACATGAGCGCGCAGCCGTCCATGCCCTCCGAGGTCTTGTTGCACAGGCGCCCTTGCGTCCCCAGCGAGCCGGTGCTGCGGTTCTGGACGCAGTAGTCTGGACTGGGCTCCACATACACCAGGTCGGAGTTGGTGGGCGCGTTGAACTTGGAGTGGACCTGCACCAGCTTGCCGCGGGCGTTCAGCTTCATGGCGGCCGCGCTGTCGTACTTCTCCTTCAGCGCGTCGCCCACCTTCCGGAAGTCGGCCAGTTGGAGCCAACAGGTCTTCAGGCTGCAGGAACCAGATACACCGTGGCACTTGCACGACACGTGGGCCAAATCAGACACCATCTGGTGGAGAAAGCACAGGGGCGTTGGTGATGTGGTACAACACTAGAGAGGCATTCCCGAAGCCTTCCATCCATCCATTATTTTTCCCTTTATCCTCTATTAGGGTCGTGAAGGGGTTCCCCATGCCCATCCAGGGGAGAACGTTTCGGGCGCTGGGCAAATACACCCAGGACAGGGCGCCAATCTATCGCTGGGCACACACTTACTCACACAGACACACTCTATGTGGGGCAATTTGGAGAATTCAATTGACTTGATCCATGTTTTTGGACTGTGGGAGGAAACCGGAGAACCTGGAGGAAACCCACACGGACACGGGGAGAACATGGAAACTCCATCCAGTTGGGGATTCGAACCGGGAATCCCTAGTGCTGAGAGGAGAACATGCTAACCACTAAGCCACCGTGCCGCCTCCAGAAGCCTTAATTATTAAATTAATCCAGTTGAGGGGTTTTAATGAATCCACTAGTCAAACTACTCATGTGGCTTAGTGGTTACCATGTTCGCCTCTCAGAGCTAGGGGTTCAAATCCCAATCTGGGTGGAGGTTCCATGTTCTCCTCATGTCTGTGTGCCCCATATAGAGTGTGTCTGTGTGAGTGAGTGTGTGCGTTCTCCCCTGAATGGGTATAGGGAACCCCCTGCGACCCTAGTAGAGGATAAAGCGGAAGATAATGGATAATCGATGGCCCTTGCGTGAGGGCGCCACGTTGGCTTAGTGGTCAACATGTTCGCCTCGCAGAGCTAGGGGTTTGAATCCCAATCTGGGTGGAGTTTCCATGTTCTCCCCGTGTCCGTGTGGGTTTCCTCCGGGTTCTCTGGTTTCCTCCCACAGTCCAAAAACATGGATCAAGGTCAATTTAGTTCTTCAAATTGCCCCATATAGAGTGTGTCTGTGTGAGTGAGTGTGTGCCCAGTGATAGATTGGTGTCCTGTCTTGGGTGTATCTGCCCAGCGCCCAAGACGTTCTCCCCTGAATGGGTATAGGGAACCCTCTGTGACCCTAGTAGAGGATAAAGTGGAAGATAATGGATGGACCTTGCGTGAGGGCACCATGTTGGCTTAGTGGTCAACATGTTCGCCTCTCAGAGCTAGGGGTTTGGATCCCAATCTGGGTGGAGTTTCCATGTTCTCCCCCGTCCACATGGGTTTCCTATGGGTTCTCCGGTTTCTCCAACAGTCCAAAAACCTGGACCAAGGTCAAATGAATTCTCCAAATTGCCCCATATAGAGTGTGTCTGTGTGAGTGAGTGTGTGCCCACTGATGGATTGGCGCCCTTTCCTGGGTGTATCTGCCCTGCGCCCAAGACGTTCTCCCCTGAATGGGTATAGGGAACCCCCTGCGACCCTAATAGAGGATAAAGCGGAAGATAATGGATAATGGATGGACCTTGCGTGAGGGCACCATGTTGGCTTAGTGGTCAACATGTTCGCCTCTCAGAGCAAGGGGTTTGGATCCCAATCTGGGTGGAGTTTCCATGTTCTCCCCATGTCCACGTGGGTTTCCTATGGGTTATCCAGTTACTCCAACAGTCCAAAAACCTGGACCAAGGTCAATTGAATTCTCCAAATTGCCTCATATAGAGTGTGTGTGTGTGATGGATTAGCGTCCTGTCCTGGGTGTATCTGCCCAGCACCCGTAACATTCTCCCCTGGATGGGTATGGGGAACCCCCCACGACCCTAGTAGAGAATAAAGCAGAAGATAATAGATGGATGGGTTTAAATGCCAAGTACACTGAATTTCCCAATGTGGCTCCTTGAGCAAGACCCCTAACCCTCAACCCCCGGGGGGTTGTATCATGGCTAACCCTGTATTTGGACCCCAACCAAGCGTCTGCTACATCCATACTATTGCAGCATCATGTTTTCCCCTCGATAGAAAACCTCTTACCACTCGTCCAGCTTCGTTGTTGTGAAGGTTCATTAGGAGTCTGGCGCTCTCGGTGGAACCCTTCTCGTAGGTCTTCTCCCGCTCCCTCGCGTCTACGAACTCCTTGCTGAAGCGATAGCCGTAGTTCAGGTTGTCTCCACAACCCCCCCAGAGCCAGTCCCGGGGGAGGTCTTTGGGCCGGATGGCCCTGCTGCAGCCGCAACTCGACAACTCCCCCTCCTTGCACGCCCGGCTCACTGCGTTCACCACGCCGGCGGCGCTGATGGCGTAGGTGAACGCCGCCTCCCGGCTCCCTGCACAAACAGAACGAGGGGCTGTGAAGGGCGGGCAGATGTTCGGCTCGTCGTCCGGACGGCGTTTGCTCGGATTTCACCAGCGCGCCGCTTTAAAAAGAAATCCGAGTGCGAATCCCATGCATGTGGGCCTTCGTTGGCCAAATGAGAACCATATTTATTTTGTAAGTTCTATCGTATTTGGAGTAAAAATATCACCGCGGAGCAGAAATGCAGCCCGCTGCTCTTAAGTGCCGGGATAGACATGCTGTATTCATTACACTGCCATGAACACTGTTTAGAAATGATCACCATGCTCCAATCAGTTTTATAAGAGTTTCTGAAAGCACCACTTTACCCCGAGCTTCAGAAGCATGAAGTGCAAAGCCCCCGTTACCTACTTAAATATAATATGGACTAAATTTGATGTGTAAACTCTTAAAAACCTCAGGAGCGAGGCCGCACTTATTAAGGCGGCATGAAATGAAACGGAGCTTGTACTTTATTGTGATGTCATAAAAGGTTCCGCAGTCTATTAAACTCACTTCATCATTTGTTTATGAACGTGACATCAAAAGCACTTTGATCGTTTTACGCCAACTCCATTTTGACGGGAGTTTGAAACCTGCTGCTCATTTCCCATCAGCCATCTCTCCTCCATCACATGCTCAGGGTGGGACACAGACATTCTATAGAGTAGCTTTTAGTTCGCTGCTCACTTTTATTTTGGGTTCCTTACAAAAAGATCCTTAAAATGAATAACAAATCTGGCAACATTTCAACCCCTACTTTCCTTTTGACCTTTTGTAGGAGGATCCCGAGGAACCTGGTTCGGATCTATGTGTCTAATTGACAATCTAATCTGAGTGGAGGTTCCATGTTCTCTGTCTGCGTGAGGTTTCTCCAGGTTCTCTGGTTTCCTCCCGCAATCCAAAAACATGGATTCAAGGTGATTTGGATGTCCTAAATTGCCCCTATATAGTATATGTGTGTCTGTGAGTGAGTGCACCCAGTGATGGATTGGCACCCTGTTCAGGGTGTAGCCTGAAAATGTTCTCCCCTGGATGGGCATGGGGAACCCCCCCACCCCACCCCCCATGGCTGTAGTTTCTAGTATAGGTTTAAGTGGATGATGATGAATGACTGAAAAAAGTTTGTTTGGGTGAGGACATTGTTCTCTTCAGAAGTCAGGGTTCCGATGCATTTTAATGATCGTGAGCATTTTACAATGACGTCATGTGGAGTGTATATTTTTAACAACTCTCTCTCTCTCTCTCTCTCTCTCTCTCTCTCTCTCTCTCTCTCTCTCTCTCTCAGTGCAGTGAAAGAAAATTCACGAACAGAAATCTACATTCCACTATCTACCCAAATCCCAAAGGGGCCTGGGTCCATTCTAAAATAGGACAACGCCCCCTGCTGGTGAAGAGACCTTCCTAGCCACCCAAAAAAAAATCGGAGCGGCGTGTCAGGCCGGCAATCTGCAGGGAAGCCCTGAAGAACCCCCAGTGGGCAACCATTCAAAGGTAATTTTCTTGTTATGGGATATCCGCAAGACCACATCGTTTTTAGCGTTAAGAGGCCGACTGAATGTGATTTAGGCCGTTGTGCAGGCTGCTGCCTCTCTGTGAACACTCTTCTTCAGAGGACCTTCTAATGGCCTATTAAAAGACGGTTTTTCATAGCCGTGGGATTTAGGATGTAAGTCAATACCGGGGCTTTATAAAGCTCCCCACTGCGAGTCGGACGGACCGAGGAGAGCGTCCCGTTTAAAACAATGCAGGTGATGAAATAAAATCATGTGCGAGAGCGAGAGCGAGCGAGAGGGGGAGAGAGAGAGCGATGTATAAAGTGTATGCAGGAATGGAGTCCAGATGGAGAGGTTAGTCTGGAAAGGTTGGCCAAGAAAAGGAAGAGGTTACTATTTTTTTGGCAGATTAGAGACTCTGAACTGCTGATAGATAAGTTATTCTCAGGATGCCGTCCAATCCATTTTCCGTCTCTCCGGTGACCGAACTCCTCCTCTACATAATCTGCACGACAGGCAGAGATCGACGAGGTAAAGATTACAAGGTCAGAGTTACACTTCCATCATTCCGAAATGTATCTAGACTTCAGAGCAAAAAAAAGAAAAACAAAGGAGCTCGAGCTTATGAATAAATGCAGGTTTGGGCCTCCAAAAGTTACAATGGACAACTGCAAAGACTGATGGGAAACATAAGCAGCGACTTTCACCTCAACAGAACAAGAATTCCACTGGGATTTTACCTGAAATTCGATATTTTGGACTGTAAAATGTTCTAAAGTACTGGGACACGTTCACATCTCCAAGAGCACCTATGAAGAGTACTCCCCTGGATGGGTATGGGACCCCCACCCATGACCCTAGTGTGAAATTAAGCAGAAGATAATAAAATCCAGGATCGAATCCCAACCTGGATGGATTTTTTATGTTCTATCTAGACTTCAGACCAAAAAAATAAAAATAAAGGCGGTTGAGCTTATGAATAAATGCAGGGTTGGGCCTCCAAAAGTTACAATGGACAACTGCAAAGACTGATGGGAAACATAAGCAGCGACTTTCACCTCAACAGAACAAGAATTCCACTGGGTTTTTACCTGAAATTCGATATTTTGGACTGTAAAACATTCTAAGGTACTGGGACACCTTCACATCAACAAGAGCACCTATGAAGAGTACTCCCCTGGATGGGTATGGACCCCCTCCCATGACCCAAGTGGGAAATTAAGCAGAAGATAATAAAATCCAGGTTCGAATCCCAATCTGGATGGATTTTTTATGTTCTATCTAGACTTCAGACCAAAAAAATAAAAATAAAGGCGGTTGAGCTTATGAATAAATGCAGGGTTGGGCCTCCAAAAGTTACAATGGACAACTGCAAAGACTGATGGGAAACATAAGCAGCGACTTTCACCTCAAGTACTGGGACACCTTCACATCTACAAGAGCATGTATGAAGAGTGCTTTTCCCCCCCATGACGGGTTCTCCAATCTCCTCCCACAGTCCAAAAACATGGATTCATGCACAGAAATATGGTGTGTCCTGTGCCCAGATCTGTCTCCCCTGGATGGGTATGGGACACCTGCCCCCTGTATGGGTATGGGACACCCCCCACATATGACCCTAGTGTACAATTAAGCAGAAGATAATAAAATCCAGGTTTGAATCACAATCTGGATGGATGTTACATGTTCTTCTCGTGTCCATATGGGTGTCCTCCAGGTTCTCCAGTGTCCTCCCACAGTCCAAAAACATGGACTCATGCACAGAAATATGGTGTGCCCAGTGTCCAGAGCTTTCTCACCTGGATGGGTATGGGACACCCCCCCCCCATGAACCTAGTGTAGAATAAAGCAGAAGATAATAGAATCCATGTTTGAATCCCAATCTGGGTGGATTTTTCATGTTCTCCTCGTGTCTATGTGGGTTGACCCCGGGTTCTCCAGGCTCCTCCCACAGTCCAAAAACATGGACTCATGTACGGAAATATGGTGTGCCCAGCACCCGGATCTTTCTCCCCTGGATGGGTATGGGACACCCCCCTCCCCCAACCATAACCTTTACTTAGGGTTCTAAAAAAAATATGAATTCAGATGATCTTGATCTGGATTTTTTAAAAGTACCCGAACCCACGTTTTAATAAAGACGCATCACCATTTACTGGGAACCAAGAACCAAGGACCAAGAACCCCTCGCAGATCCATGCAATGCTTGCACATGGGAAACCTTCAGCGGAATTCGTCTCAACCGAACAGGCCAACAGAAATTCAGTGGATCGGCATCACGCACCGTTTTCAGCGTCGGTTGCTAGCCATTTGGAGGCGGCCTCGGTTCTGATTTATTCACAGACCTCATCGTTCAACTATTCCGCTTGACCACAGCTGCTAAAAGTGGCCTACCATGTGCGCGTCTTAGCATTAAGCAGAACTTAGCCCCTTGCGTAAACGGGGAAAGGCCATGGCACTGCCTCTGAGGAAAAGCAAGCGAGGCTCTTCCCCGTCAAATGAGCGCAGATGATTTTAAAAGCAGACGAGGGCACAGCGCATTGAGGCCGCTAATAAGGCGTGACCCCGCGGCATCCACAAATCAGTTCTAAATCGGAGAGAACGCCACAGTTTTGTTTATTGGCTGCGACTTTGATCCGCTTTTTCCCGGCGCACATTTAGCCATTAATAACAACTTGGAGCGCCAAAGGAGGAAAAGCTGTTCATGCAGCGCAGCATCTGCGCCCGTTCCAAACCCCTCATCTGGAAGTTTGGAGAGGTCGTGATGGAGTTTTCACCTAATACATCTGTGTTCCACCAAGTGCCAACCAGAGAACGTGGTTAACACGTTCGGGCTGATGAACTACAGGATGTGCAGTGTCTCTTAAACCAGATTGATGGCATACACAACGCCGCTACTGTTCCGCAGAGACCAAATGGGAACCCGAGGGAACTTCATTGCATTGATTTGATCCGTCCTCACGTTTGGAGTGGACTTAGATCTGCACCACATGCCCGAACACTGAGGAGTTGGATTTTTTATGTTATCCTCGTGTCCATGTGGGTGCCCTACGGGGTTCTCCAGTCACCTCCCACAGTCCAAAAACCAGCGCCCGGATCTTTCTCCCCTGGATGGGTATGGGTATTAGTATGGGTATGGACCCCCCCCCCCCCAATGACCCTAGTGTGAAATTAAATGGAAGATAATAAAATCCAGGTTTGAATCCCAATCTGGATGGATGTTACATGTTCTCCTCATGCCCATGTGGGTGTCCTTCGGGTTCTCCAGTCTCCTCCCTCAGTCCAAAAACATGGATTCATGCACGGAAATATGGTGTGCCCAGCGCCCGGATCTTTCTCCCTTGGATGGGTATGGGTATGGGCCCCCACCCAATGACCCTATTGTGAAATTAAATGGAAGATAATAAAATCCAGGTTTGAATCCCAATCTGGATGGATGTTACATGTTCTCCTCATGCCCATGTGAGTGTCCTTCGGGTTCTCCAGTCTCCTCCCTCTGTCCAAAAACATGGATTCATGCACGGAAATATGGTGTGCCCAGCGCCCGGATCTTTCTCCCTTGGATGGGTATGGGTATGGGCCCCCACCCAATGACCCTATTGTGAAATTAAATGGAAGATAATAAAAACCAGGTTCGAATCCCAATCTGGATGGATGTTTTAATGTTCTCCTCGTGTACATCTGGGTGTCCTCCGGGTGTCCTCCGGGTTTTCCAGTCTCCTCCCACAGTCCAAAAACATAGATTAATTGATTCCAAATATGGCGTCTGGATCTTTCTCCCCTGGATGGGTATATGGGGAACCCCCCCCCCAACCCTAATCCTTACAGAAATGAGACGTTTTCCAGCGGGTTCTATAAACATGAATCCAGATGATCTTGATCTGGATTAAAAAAAGTACCCCAACCCAGGTTTTAGTCAAGACACATCATCATTGACTAGGAACCAAGGACCAAGGACCCCTTACAGACCAAATGGGAACCCGAGGGAGCTTCAATGCATTGCTCACGTTTGGAGTGGACTTACCGATCTGCACCACACGGCCGAACACTGAGGAGTTGTCCACCGTGCTGCAGTTCCATCGGCGGTGCCGGAACTGGTACTGGCATTCGCGGATTCCCGTTTTGGCGCCTTCGCTGATGTACTGCATGTGGTCTTGGTACAGCTGGCACAGCTTCTTCTGGCCCTTGGACAATCCTGCCAACTGACTGCACAGCGGCTGTGCGCCTATGATGTAAGCTTCGTTAATCAGCAGTGGATTCATGGCCAGGGACCTGCAACACACACACACACACACACACACACACACACAGTCAGTCAGTCCACCAGGAAATCTGATACCCTGTGGAAATTATATAGGGGAAGCGGAGTGACCCCGACAGTTCTCCTTGTGGACAGAGTAAATCATTAGCATGTGTGGGCATTTAAAGCACAAACAGCATGCAGTTGTGAAAAAAGCTTGGAAGAAGAAGAGAACCGATGAGCGAGAGTGAAAGGAGAGTCACTGAAATTAGAAGGTCGTCCCGAGGTCGCGGGGGGCTCGACTCGGCTCACCTTGATTCAGGTAGAGATGGCGGGTTTGGGTTGAGAAAGAACAAAGCGCTGCTGTTTATAGCTGGCGCTGGTTTTCGGGTCACGCCTGCATCGTATAGCGTCTGTGGCCTTGGGTAAGTTTAGGAAACGCCTGATAATGTTACTGGAAATAAAGAATCCTTGGTTCGGGCGCTGCTGAGGGATGTCTGATCCAATCAGCCAGGCCGGCTTGAAGAGACGCAGCGGCGAGCATCATGTGCAGCTAGTAAACAGGCAGAAAATCACAATGAAATCAGACCTTCCAGTCTGGAGCGCGCTCGCAGCGCAGGCCTGCGCCGGCCCGCCGAGCCGGCCGCTAATTAAAGACGCCGCATTACGTACCCTTCTGTGTATAGAGCGTGCAACCGAGAAGCCTCGCTCTCCAATTAATTACGCAACCGAACCAGGCGCGCTCGGGCGACGGGGGGCGTTCTAAGCAGGCTTGGACCATGTTGGGGTTAAGGATCCAGCGATTCCCGGTCCCACCAAGTACTACGGTACTACGGTATGTGCTCTTGGGAGGGCACCTAACCCCAGGTTGCCCACTGGTCCGTGCTCCAAACACCAACGATTCCCGGTCCCACCAAGTACTACGGCTGATGTGCCCTGGGGAGGGCACCTAACCCCAGGTTGCCCACTGGTCCGTGCTCCAAGCACCAACGATTCCCGGTCCCACCAAGTGCTACGGCTGATGTGCCCTTGGGAGGGTACCTAACCCCAGGTTGCCCACTGCTCCAAGCACCAGCGATTCCCGGTCCCACCAAATACTATGGCTGATGTGCCCTTGGGAGGGCACCTAACCCCAGGTTACCCACTGCTCCGTGCTCCAAGCACCAGCGATTCCCAGTCCCACCAAGTACTTCGGCTGATGTGCCCTTGGGAAGGCACCTAGTCGCTAATTAAAGACGCCGCATTACGTACCCTTCTGTGGGGCGCTCGGGCGACGGGGGGGCGTTCTAAGCCAGGCTTGGACCATGTTGGGGTTAAGGAACCAGCGATTCCCATACGCTGGTCCCACCAAGTACTACGGCTGATGTGCCCTTGGGAGGGCACCTAACCCCAGGTTGCCCACTGCTCTGTGCTCTAAGCACCAGCGATTCCTGGTCCCACCAAGTACTACGGCTGATGTGCCCTTGGGAGGGCACCTAACCCCAGTTGCCTCCAGGTTGCCTACTTCTCCGTGCTCCAAGCACCAGCGATTCCCGGTCCCACCAAGTACTACGGCTGATGTGCCCTTGGGAGGGCACCTAACCCCGGGTTGCCCACTGCTCTGTGCTCCAAGCACCAACGATTCCCGGTCCCACCAAGTACTACGGTACTACGATGTGCCCTTGGGAGGGCACCTAACCCCAGTTGCCCTCCAGTTTGCCCACTGCTCCAAGCACGTGCGCTCACTTAATGTGTGTTTGTGTGTGTGTTCTGCACATGGGTTCAATGTGGAGGACTGATTCCTCCATGTGTAAGCACCGTAGGCCAAATAGATCACTTTATCTCTTTAATTATGGGATGAAACCAAACGCTTGTTAATATTCTTTACTCGGAATGACCGAGGCCTCACTGCTGACCACCGGACTCCAGTCCACTATCCAAACACTCTCATTATTGGCTTGGATAGATTAAATAAAGAAATGAAATGAGAAGGCAGCACTAGCAGCAGCCCCCTGCATCTGGTTGCGCAGACCCTTTGCCCCGCCGTGGACCGGCTCGAAGGCGAGAACGGGGCCTTAGAAACTCGCACACAAACACCAACCTACGCAGTCCGTGCGTTCGCATATTCGGGAATTCATTGCGAGACCGCAGCATCTATGTTTTATATAATATTCATCATTTTGGTTTGGCAACGCCGCAGAAAAGAAAATAAAGCCAGGGGGAAAATCAGGACCCGAGCAAAGGAGTACATGCTCAAGTCAGCATGTTGTGTGCGTGCGCTCGTTTTTTTCTACCTCCAACCTAAATGCAGAGGGGCACAAGAGGTGGAACCTCCCGGACTAGCCGTCCAAGAAGCCACGGGAGGATGAGCAGCTGGAGGGAAGAGAGGGAGAGCGAAGGAAGAAGGTCACGGGGTGAGCCGACGCAAACCTACCACCATGAGGTCGCCTCCACCACCACTTGCATGAAGAAGGCTAGGAAGGTGATGGCCACCACGCCGTGCCTCGGGCCCATCGCCCCGGGCCAACTCGGGGAGCGCTTGATCCCGAAGAACATCCTGAGAACAAAAAGGGGGTTATTGAGCAGATGACGTACCATATGGGCTCAGGCTGCAAGACAGAGGCTTACACATCGAGGTGCGCCCGTGAATTTGGGATGTCCGTATGCAGGCACACGTGTCTGCCGCTTCAGCGCCGTTTACGCGGGATGTTAAAATAGCTAGAGCTCCCACGTCACGTAAACCTCACGGCTCGAGAACGACAATGGCCTTCAGATCTGTCCCCGCGACCCGCAACGCGCCGCTCTAGAACGAACAGGCAGCACAGTTCTCCTCACAGTTCTCCTCCAGTCACTCCTTTAAATTCCAGCTCGCCAACCAGAAACGGAGAGGCCGAGATCTCCCAGTTCACCGAAAAGATTTCAACCCTCTGTGATTTATTGCTTTTTTATCGCCGTTTATATGAATATAAACTCTTCGTTTGAAGAATCTACCGCTGGTATTTTCTAGATGATTTGCTCGCTCCACATGCAGGTAGCCTGAGGTCAGCCGATGGCTCGACTCTGAACGTAGAGACATGTTTAGAATAGAAACCCGTGGACGCGAGGGCCGTATACGTCGCCTGACAAAAGCTACAGGCCCGCTCGCTCTGCGGAAAGCTAGAAACAACCAAGAACTAGTTCTCATCGGCTGATCAGGGTTCTGAAGTGTGACTAGCACCTTCAATCCTCCAACACAAACCCTTAATATTAATATAATAACCATTATTATGCTTCAAACCATTAATATAATAACCATTATTATGCTTCAAACCATTAACATTAATATAATAACCATTACTATGCTTCAAACCATTAACATTAATATAATAACCATTATTATGCTTCAAACCATTAATATGCTTCAAACCATTAATATAATAACCATTAATATGCTTCAAAGCATTAATATTAATATAATAACCAGTATTATGCTTCCAAGCATTAATATTTCATTTTTTGTCTTAGGTTTTAAGAACAGATTGCTGCTCTATTTCCAGACCTCGATTCTTATTTTGATGCATTCTACTTTGCAGAGGGGATGATTGCTCCAGAATGGATGATGTCACTGAAATAATTACCTTTAAGCCCCCTAATTAGATTTTCTTTTATTTGATGAACATAATTACAGGGGCTGGAATGCACCATCCCGTGCCAATGCCTCCGGCAAAAAATATTTCCAAACGTTTACACAATAAAAAAAAAAGCAGGCTTTAAATACGATTCGATCGAATGAACGATTTTAATTGTTGCGCCTTTGAATAAATTTTATTTGCGCGTCGGGAGGAAAATCGTGGGTCGTGGGCAAGTCTTGGGAATGGACAGTGACGTCACCCCGAGTCGATATTTTCACATATATGGTGATATGTGGGTGATGTGTATTTCTTTAATTGGATTGCGCTCTTTTTTGGTTTTGCGCACAGGAATTAATGGTTGCGCAAATCACGGCTAAACACTTTTCCCCTTCGAAAGCACTTGAACGCAGGGATCCCGTGAGCCAGGTTGAAGTCCACCTCTTGATTTGAGGAGGATTTGGACGGAGAGCAATTTGTCATGGTTTACATTTAGCAGAATTTCGAAGGAAAGGAGACCCCGCCAATAATCATTAAAGCGTGGGCCAAGCTCGCAGTCACCGCGCGGAACATGTGGTTTGATTTTAGGCTTTTTAACCCTGTTGATGGGAGAGCTGGAAGCTTATTGCACTGTTTTCATTGAAAAGAGAGACGCTCAAATTGCCCCGGAATGGAGGAATCCAGTCGTGCTCGCAAATTTCCGGCACAATTCCCGTCGATTTTGCGTTTCGTTTAAGCTCCAAAATAAAACAATCAAATCTCCCCAAAACAGCATCATTTTTCGCGTTGCATAGCAGTGCAAGATCGAAACTACGGACAGAATTCAAATCTGTACGACATCTCCTGCAGAAATCTTACAATAAAAAAATAAGACAAAATGCAGATGGTGCGACCATCTTAAAATATTTAATACAACCTACAATAATTACAATTAAACGAAATACAAATGAAAAAAATATTTTGTAGGAATATTAATATTAAAAGAGGCAGAAAAATGCGAAAAGAAAGGGATTTATTTTTATAAAGCAGCAAAATGTTTTTTAAAAATGATGGAAATGTATTTAAAAAAAATTAAGATAGGGCTGGGGATTTTATTTTTATTATGATTATTATTATGATGATTATTATGATTATTGAACGCCATAGTGATGCCTGTTTGCCCCCCTTTTAAAAATCTGCCTATTCCAGCTTTAATTCTCGTTCCTGCATAATTTCACAAATAACAGCAAATATTTACTTCAATGTAAAACATCACGTGGCACGTTTTAATCCCGGTTTCTCACTTTAATCCTGGTTTTAAATCCCTTCGAGGACATGGAGAGCTACCCCATGCGCATTGTGTGTGTTTCTTCAAACCTTATTTAATTAAAAAAAAGTGTCTAATTATTTGAAAGTAATTTTAATAATTCATGTCCAGCATGAGGACAGAGGGCCATGCTGCAGGGATGGATTGGACGTGTTGTCCTGCTGAACGCAGTGAAAGGAACCTCTCGAAAAGCGCGGAGCTTCCATCCACCCATCACCTGGGCTTCGCTAGAGGGAGCCAGGCACTGCAAATTGGCACCGGAACGTCTCGTACGGGTTCTAATCACTTCCAAATGAAACATTTGATTAAAGATTTATCCAACTTTCCCAAAAGCGAACATGGCTTCGGCGGTTGGAGGGATTGCCAGTTGGATAATGGGGTTTAAGTGAATGGAAGGCGGCAACCACCGTGTGCGTAAAGTTCAACCAGCCGCGCAGTGAAGGTAA
>JAFMOC010000074.1:2652500-2655000 GCA_019802505.1 Corydoras sp. C115 | reverse complement strand
CCACTAGGGTTCCCCATGCACATCCAAAGGGGAACGTTGGGGTTCTGGGCAGATACACCCAGGACAGGGCGCCAATCTATCGCTGGGCACACACTCACTCACCCAGACACACTCTATATGGACAGGACAGGACAGCACGCCGATCCAATCCATGGCTGGACACACACACTATATGGGGCAATTTAGAGCAGCAAATTCAACTTTAGAACATGAAAACTCCACCCAGATCGGGATTCGAACCTGGAACCACCGTACTTCCCACCATATCATTCTGAGCTTCTGAAGTGGTGTGAGGTGCTCTCTGTGTCTCCTGGAACCTTGGTTCCACTTGGTTCCTGTCTTCCATGCACAGAGCAGACGGGGGGGGGGGGGGGTGTCTATAAACCTTCATTGTTAGAAGCACGTGTGTAAAGAACGTGTCCGTCTGAAAGGAAGAACCAAACTGCACCAGAAGACAAAAAGGTGGTGGATGGGGGTGGGGGGGGGTACAGACATGTCAAATTAGACAGTTAGTTTGTGGACGAGTCCTTTGAACCAAACAAACCAAAAGCCTGAGGTTCTATAAGGAACCAGAAGCCAGAACCATAAGGTCCAGCGCAGGAACCTTCTTTAATATCAGTTATCATTTCATAATGTCTCTCTCTTTCAATAATTACAAGAGGGAACACTGGTGCAGTAAGTGGTTCAGTTGCCCCATAGGGCAAACAAGGTCCTGAATTTAAATCTACCTTATTGTTTGCATGTTCTCCCTATAGTTACTTGGACAGACATGTCAGATTAGACAGTTAGTGTCTTTCCACAGTTTGTGGATGAGAACTTTGAACCAAGCAAACCAAAAGTCTGATGTTCTATAAGGAACCAGAAGCCAGAACCTTCTTTAATATCAGTTATTATCTTATAACGTCTCTCTCTTTTAATAATTACAAGAAACACTGATGCAGTAAGTTGTTCAGTTGCCCCTTAGGGCAAACAATGTCCTGAATTTAATTCCCAGAACAGGAAGGCAAGCTCCATATTGTTTCCATGTTCTCCCCATAGTTGCATGAACAGACCTTTGAACCAAGCAAACCAAAAGCACGAGGTTCTATAAGGAACCAAAACCCAGAACCATTAGGTCCAGCACAGGAACCTTCTTTAATATCAGTTATCATCTTATAACGTCTCTGTGCAGTCAATGGTTCAGTTGCCCCATAGGGCAAACAAGGTCCTGAATTTAAATCTACCTTATTGTTTGCATGTTCTCCCTATAGTTACTTGGACAGACATGTCAGATTAGACAGTTAGAGTCTTTCCAAAGTTTGTGGACGAGTCCTTTGAAACAAGCAAACCAAAATCCTGATGTTCTATAAGGAACCAGAAGCCAGAACCATTAGTTCCAGCACAGGAACCTTCTTTAATATCAGTTATCATCTTATAACGTCTCTCTCTTTTAATAATTACAAGAGGGAACACTGGTGCAGTAAGTGGTTCAGTTGCCCCATAGGGCAAACAAGGTCCTGAATTTAAATTTACCTTATTGTTTGCATGTTCTCCCTATAGTTACTTGGACAGACATGTCAGATTAGACAGTTAGTGTCTTTCCACAGTTTTTGGACGAGACCTTTTAACCAAGCCTGAGGTTCTATAAGGAACCAGAAGCCAGAACCATTAGGTCCAGCGCAGGAACCTTCTTTAATATCAGTTATCATCTTATAACGTCTCTCTCGTTTAATAATTACAAGAGGGAACACTGATGCAGTAAGTGTTCAGTTGCCCCATAGGGCAAACAATGTCCTGAATTTAATTCCCAGAGCAGGAAGACAAGCTCCATATTGTTTGCATGTTCTCCCCATAGTTGCATGGACAGACCTATGAACCAAGCAAACCAAAAGCATGAGGTTCTATAAGAAACCAAAACCCAGAACCATTAGATACAGCGCAGGAACCTTCTATCAGTTATCATCTTATAATGTCTCTCTCTTTTAATAATTACAAGATTACAACACTGGTGGTTCAGTTGCCCCATTGGGCAAACAAGGTCCTGATTTTAATTTAATTATACCTTATTGTTTGCATGTTCTCCCCATAGTTGCATGGACAGACATGTCGGATTAGACGGTTAACGTCGTTCTCCGGCCCCGCTCAGACAACCACAAACTGCCACCACATCCTCCTCCGTCCGGCTCCTTGCTGCACCTCCCTGTTACCCCCTGAAGCAAGTAACCCCCTTCCAACCCCTCCACCACCGGTGCCCTTCCAATCCACAAGCACTCCACCGGGGCTGTGTAAAACACCGAGCACGCCGCGCCGGGGGCCATCAACCATCCCGTACACGCTCATAACCTCCTCCCACTAAGATGCCCCCCAACCACCTTCCCCCCCTCCCCCCATCCAGCCACCACCGTCACCACCACCACCACCTCCACCACCACTGCAGCTTAACATCACCGAACCTCCTCCACCCCTTCACTGCACACTCGCTCCCGCTCGCCAGCCTCCCCTTCCCTCCTCATTCCAACCC
>JAFMOC010000074.1:2540000-2647500 GCA_019802505.1 Corydoras sp. C115 | reverse complement strand
AACATTTTGGGTGCAGGGCAGATATACCCAGGACAAGATGGTAACCCATCACTCGCACACACTTACCCGCACAAACACATACATCATATGGGGGCAATTTAAATAGAGAGTGCAGTTCACTTTGAATCCATGCTTTTGGACTGTGGAAGAAAACCGGAGAACGTGGAGAACACCCACACGGACACGGGGCGAACATGGGGACTCCACCCAGATCGGGGGATTCGAACCTGAATCCGGAACGTGTGGGGAACGGAACGGAATAAAGAAAGACAAAGCGATATAGTGGTTAGCATGTTCTCCTCTCACTCCTCTCCTCGCACTAGGGATTCCCGGTTCGAATCCCAATCTGGGTGGAGTTTCCATGTTCTCCCCGTGTCCGTGTGGGTCTCCTCCAGGTTCTCCGGTTTCCTCCCACAGTCCAAAAACATGGATCAAGGTCAATTGAATTCTCCAAATTGCCCCATATAGAGTGTGATTGTGTGAGTGAGTGTGTGCCCAGCGATGGATTGGCACCCTGTCCAGCGACCAAAACGTTCTCCCCTGGATGGGCATGGAGAACCACCTTGCGGCCCTAATATAGGATAAAGCGGAAGATAATGGATGTATATAGGGTTGATTTAGATAGGGGCAATTTAGCAGCCAATTCACCTTAAATTCATGTTTTTTGGACTGTGCAAGGGAAACCAGAGAACCTGGAAATAACTCACACAGACACAGGATTCGAACCTGGATCCCCAGCGCTGAGAGGTGGATGTGCTACACTAAATGGTCAGAACCTGAACGTTTATACTTCAGTTATATCAGATGATAGACTTTAGTTTGGTTCAGCACCATGTCTGCCCCCCACCCCCAACCCCACCCCCAACCCCACCCCCAACCCCACCCCACCCCACCCCACCCTCATACACCTACATCCACACCCCTTCTTTACCTTTACAAATAGCACAACACCCTTAATGGCTCTTGGCCCACTCCCCATTTCCTGTACCCCGAGGCTGGTCTATCATTAGCAGGGGGCGATGCTCAGCCGCTGTGGTTCTGCTCCGGGGTAGAACGAGAGGAAGCCTGTTCAGTAGCAGCTATAAAAGCCCTGCTGCAACATGACATGTTGGGGCAGACGGGTGGATGAGGGCCCACATGCTACACAAATGTTCCCCCTTGGAGTTCGGTGGAGGTGGTGGACCAAACACTACGTCAGAACCTCGGAGTCCGTCCACTGACCTCTGTCCTCCAGCACATGTGGATTCAGAGAGCCACACAGATGTGGGTCACGCGTTGAGGATGAGGGTGAGGTTGAGGAGCCTCGGTGAAAAGCGAAAAGCGGCGTTGCTTTCAACCCATTTATATTAAAATAGCCTTTGATCTCTAAACATCAAAGAGCTTTATTCCCTTTAACAGAATTCACCGTCTGCGTCGTTTAGTAGTTCCTACTTTTAACATGAGATTCTGTATAAAGCTACGTTTCCAGAGGGTTCTCATGTTCTGGAGTTATGGTTCTCATGTGGAACTATTAAAAATCCACACACTCACTGGCCATTTTATGAGGTTCTGCTCATTGTGTCTCCGCTTACATTATAGATGGACTTTGTAGTTCTACAGGTCAATTCTGTAGTCCATCTGTTTCTCCACATAGTGTGTTAGACCGCTTTAGTATGTTCATTCATCCATTATCTTCCGCTTTATCCTCTATTAGGGTCGTGGAGGGGTGAGGTTCTCCATGCCCATCCAGGGGAGAACGTTTCGGACGCTGGGCAGATACACCCAGGACAGGGCGCCAATCCATCACTGGGCACACACTCACTCACACAGAGACAATCTATATGGGGCAAATTTTTTTATTTATTTTTTATTTTTGGACTGTGGGAGGAAACCGGAGAACCCGGAGGAAACCCACGCGGACACGGGGAGAACATGGAAACTCCACCCAGATGGGGATTCTGAGAGGCAAACGTGCTAACCACTAAGCCACCGTGCCGCCCTTAATAAGTTCTATTTTTATTTATATATAATTTATATATATATATAATTTATTTATATATAATTATATATAAAATTTATCTATAATTTATTTATATAGCACTTTTTACAACAGTACATTGTCACAAAGCAGCTTTACAGAATGAAAAGCCTTTAAACCCCCAAAGAGCAAGCCGAAGCAGCAGTGGCAAGAAAAAAACTTCCCGTTATGTTGTTATTTAAGGAAAAAACTAAACTAATAAGCTATTTATTTCTTATTTATGTTGCAGGTTGGCGGCACGGTGGCTTAGTGGTTAGCATGTTCTCTCAGCACTAGGGATTCCCGGTTCGAATCCCAATCTGGGTGGAGTTTCCATGTCTCCCCGTGTCCACGTGGGTTTCCTCCGGGTTCTCCGGTTTCCTCCCACAGTTCAAAAACATGGATCAAGGTCAGTTGAATTCTCCAAATTGCCCATATAGAGTGTGTCTGTGTGAGTGAATGTGTCCGGCGATAGATTGGCGCTCTGTCCTGGGTGTATCTGCCCAGCGCCCGAGACGTTCTCCCCTGGATGGGCTTGGGGAACCCCCCCGGATGGATGGAGTAGTATCTTCCTTACCTTTGAGGAACTTGAGGTGGAGGGAGTGCTGGGGTGTTTCGGGTGGTGGGCAGATACACCCAGGACAGGGTGCCAATCTATCACTGGGCACTAACTCACAAACATAAACACACACACACACACACTCTATAGGGGCAATTAATAGCAGCCAATTCACATTGAATCCAAGTTTTTGAACTGTGGGAGGAACACAGGAGAACATGGAAACTCCACCTTCCCCCAGTGACCCTAATAGAGAATAAAGATAATGGAAGATAATGGATGGATGTAGCAGGTTGCAGAGCCGGTTGGTCCAATTGGTTCTACAACATGGTTCTACCACATGGTTCTGCCACTTGGTTCTACCACATGGTTCTGCCACATGGTTCTACCACATGGTTCTGTATGCAAGTGTTCATCTGTCTGAAGGCATCTTTGTGTGCAGTAGCTGAACATGTTCATGTGTAAAGGTAAGCGGTGTTTGGAAACACTCACGCTCGGAATGAGGTAACACCTCTGTGCCATTGAGGGTTAAACCTCAGGATCAGCTGGTTGTAATTTGCGCTGGTGCTCAGGTCCGGGATCATATCTGTAGACGCCGTTGTTTGGTGGTTCGTTCATTAGAGACGGAACGTTCTGGAGACCCGGGGGACAGCTGATCATCAGCTGATCGGCTCCTGCGTCCTGCTCAGGTGATGGCACCCAGAACCGTTCTGTTCCTCTGGCTTTGCTCCCTCCAACGTCCCGTCACGTCATTGTGGTAAAGTGTTAAAGAAAACAATGAGCCGATGATGTGCGGCGGGGGTCGTGTCACCAAAGCACCTTCAAAATAACCAGACGTCACTGAAGGCCTTTCAGAGAGCATTACGTCTTCAGAGCCTGAAGGAAACGAGAAGAAGCGGAGTTCCAGTTCACTCCTCTTTCGATTGTTGAGAAGAGAGAAAGCCCATTTCCACGATTTGTCTTCTTTATCCTCCTCTTCGTCTGTGAAATCATCATTACCTCCGTAAATAAATAAATAAGTACCTCAAAGCAACACAAACAGCGATGCCATCATTTGTTATAAGAAAAAAGCCCGGGGGTGGGTACGGTGGAGTGGCGTGGGGTGGGGATGAGGTGTTCATATTGCCTGGTTTTCCTCAGGTTTCGCTCCCCTGTCCAGAACACCGGCCCAAATTAATGATTTTGGGGCCCAGGATTCAACAAATAAAGCCGAGGTTGCGTCGTAATGGAAACGCGCCACCACATGGGCACATCTGATGGATCTGAGCCTTTTACGATCCTGTCGGCATGCGATTGAACGAGACCTGTACCCACTCAAGAAAGGAGTGAGGTGGGTGGAGGGTATGTATGAGACATACCATAACCTTAGTTTAGTGTTCCTAACATGGAAACTCCACCCAGAATGGGATTCGAACCTCGATTCCCAGCACTGAGAGACCGACGTGTGAACCACTACACCACTGTGCCACCTGACATATCCATCCATCCATCCATTATCCTCCGCTTTATCCTATATTAGAGTTGTGGGGGGGGTTCCCCATGTCCATCCAGGGGAGAAGCTTTTGGGCGCTGGGCAGATACACCCAAGACAGGGCGCCAATCTATCACTGGGCACACTCACACACACATACACACTATATGGGGCAATTTGGAGAACTCAATTGATCTTGATCCATGATTTTGGACTGTGGGAGGAAACCGGAGAACCCGGAGGAGACCCTCGGGGACACGGGGAGAACATGGAAACTCCACCCAGATTGGGATTCGAACCGGGATTCCCTAGCGCTGAGAGGAGAACATGTTACCACTATAATGCTTTTTCTTTCTTTATTCATTATCTTTCGCTTTATCCTCTATTAGGGTCGCGGTGGGTTCACATGTCCATTCAGGGGAGAACGTCTAAGGCGCTGGGCAGATACACCCAGGACAGGGCGCCAATCTATCACTGGGTACACACTCACTCACACAGACACACTCTATATGGGGCAATTTGGAGAATTCAACTGAACTTGATCCATGTTTTTGGACTGTGGGAGGAAACCGGAGAACCCGGAGAAAACCCACGCGGACGTGGGGAGAACATGGAAACTCCACCCGGGAATGCCTAGTGCTGAGAGGAGAACATGCTAACCACTAAACCACCGTGCCGCCCCACCTGATATATAAATCATCTTTATTTATTAATGATTAAAGTATAAACTTAATGTTCTTTAAAAAATCATTAATATTAAATGTTTTATATAAAGACGTGTGTTAAACCCCCCACCTGCTTTCAGGCAACAGCAGAGGCTGCTTCATCTGTCAATCAAACTGACATGGCTCTGTGGGTTTTTTAAGGGGCGGAGCTTATGATCATGGGAATCAGTGATTGGTGTTTCATCAGTCAGTGTCATAATGAGGCACTGAGATTAATTAGAGATAATTAAGCCTTTAGAATCCAGTTTTCCTCTCAAACACAAAGAACAAGATCCGAAAAGGAGATGTTTAGAACCGAAACTCTGCTTTGAGAGCAGCCTGAAGATCCTGGAGTTCATGTTCTGGATTATTTTGGAACTTCAGCTGGATTCTGAGTTTGTTGGTCCAAATGAAGATGAGGATGAAGATAGAGGAAGATGAACAGAGTGAGTACAGAGCTTTTAAAATGGTTCTCGATTGCTGTCGGTACCAGGAACTCCATCCCACTGTCCCTCCATGCATCCACGTCTCTCCCTTCTTTTAAGAAGCTTTTAAAAATTCTTTTTAGGTCTGCTTTTTCAATTTCTTAATATAATTATTATTTATTTATTAATTAATTAATTAATTTATTTATTTTTATTCTATGAGATGCTGTTCCTGGACGGCACAGTGGTTTAGTGGTTAGCACGTTCTCCTCTCAGCGCTAGGGATTCCCAGTTCGAATCCCCATCTGGGTGGAGTTTCCATGTTCTCCCCGTGTCCGTGTGGGTTTCCTCCGGGTTCTCTGGTTTCCTCCCACAGTCCAAAAACATGGATGAAGTCAATTGAGTTGTCCAAATTGCCCCATATAGAGTGTGTGTGAGTGAGTGTGTGCCCAGTGATAGATTGGCGCCCTGTCCTGGGTGTATCTGCCCAGCGCCCCAAACGTTCTCACCGAATTCAGGGTGTTAATAACCCCCCATTAACATAGTGCCAATCCATTGCCCCCCCCCCCCCACACAGACACTATATAGGGCAATTTAGAGCCAGTGGTTCACCTTGAATTCCAGTTCACCTTGAATGGGAGTGAGCTGTGTGGGAGAGCTTACTGTGTGCACATCTCTGAATATATTCAGATTAAATATTTGATTATTCATTCATAGCAGAGATCAGACTCCTGGAGACTCCTGATTGGATGGTGGGCGTGAGCGTCGACTGTAGGGGGTATGAAGCGTTCCAGAAATTCAAGGTGTTAATAACAGAGTATGTGGCCTCCTCACTAACACCAACACCTGTGCACGGAGACGGCCCTCCCCCTGATTACCCCCACCTCCCCATCTCCTGCTCGACAGACCAGCCCTGCTATTTCCACCTCCCACTCTTCCTGTCTAGTCTCCTTCTCCTCTCCTCCTCCTCCTCCTCCTCCTCCCTGTTGATGGCTTCTCTTGTTTTCTCACCATTCTTTGCTGTGAACGTGGGTGTCGTACGCCGATGGTGCACCCGTGCCATGCTTCTGCTTTAATATTGTATCGGCTGGCAGAAACGACGGAAATCGGTCCGTCACGGTTGAATGCGAAATGAATTTTTGTCAACTGTATAGTTTGGTGAAGGAGGAATTACGTTGTACGTTATCATTTAGCACGACGGCACGGTGGCTTAGTGGTTAGCATGTTCTCCTCTCAGCGCTGGTGTTTTCTGGTTCAAATCCCAATCTGGGTGGAGTTTCCATGTTCAAGATTCAAGAAAATATCATTTATATGTATCATGTTATTTATCATTTATATCATATATGTGGTACATGAGACAAAAACGAAATTATGGGTCACGGACCCCGATTACCCTGTTCTTTTAAGTTAGACTTAAATAAAAATTTTATATATATATATATATATATATATATAATATATATATATATATATATATATATATAATATATATATATATATATATATATATATATATATATATAATATAGAATATTGAACTATAAATATAATATATAAATATGTGTAGGGTGGCACGGTGGCTTAGTGGTTAGCATGTTCTCTTCTCAGCGCTAGGGAGTCCCGGTTCGAATCCCCATCTGGGTGGAGTTTCCATGTTCTCACCGTGTCCGCATGGGTTTCCTCCGGGTTCTCCGGGTTCCTCTCACAGTCCAAAAACATGGATCAAGTCAATTGAGTTCTCCAAATTGCCCCATATAGAGTGTGTCTGTGTGAGTGAGTGTGTGCCCAGTGATAGATTGGCGCCCTGTCTGATTGATTGGTGTATCTGCCCAGCGCCCAAAACGTTCTCCCCTGGATGGGCATGGGGAACCCCCCCACAACCCTAATATAGGATAAAGCGGAAGATAATGGATGGATGAAATATATGTGTGTGTATGTATGAATATATATACACATACACACATACACCCAGGACAGGAAGCCAATTTATCTGCCCAGCACCCGAGACGTTCTCCCCTGGATGGGACCCTAATAGCGGAAGATAATGGATGGATGGATATATATATATATATTAGTTAACACAGTTGGTCCTTGAGCAAGACCCTTAACCCGCCGCATTTCTCCAAGGGGAGCACTCTATATGGGGCAATTTGGAGAATTTAATTGACCTTGATCCAAATTTTTGGACTGTGGGAGGAAACCTGGTGGAAACCCATGCAGACACGGGGAGGACATGAAAAAACATGTCTGTTCTCTGATACGGGAACGTTTGAGATTTGGATTTAGACAGTTCATCAGGGCGCTGCTCACGGCGCAGGAGGAATGTTCTCGGTCGGGAACGCGGTGGTTCTCAGTGACACAGTCTGTCGGAATCGGCCGCAGAACGGCTCTCGCACTTCTTAATCGTTTATCCAGTTGACCTGCACTTTAGCACCGGAGCGTCCGGCTTCCGAAGCCCGTCACGTCAGTGTGAACTGCTGACAGTCTGACTGTGGGATGAAGTGAGGACAGGACGCCTCGATGTTCCATACTCAGAACCCAGAAAAGCCATAAAACCTGATCCTGGTGCTGCGGAACTTTTGTTTTGGAGCGAGAGAGATCCAAAAACGGGGGGTTAAGCTACAATAAGTTATTATAAGCCTGAGATGAACATTTTTTCTGCATCATTAATCATGGATCTTGATTTACTGCAGAGACAAATAAGGTTTGTTTAAACCACGAGTCTCTGTTAGAACTTAACCTTTAATTATTGTAACATCACGGCATGGCGGTATAAGGGTTCGAATCCTGATGTGGATGGAGTTTCCAGTTTTTTCGATGTCCGTGTGGGTTTTCATTGTTCTCTGGTTTCCTCCCATAGACCAAAAAAACGTGGATTCAAGGTAAATGGGCTGCTCTAAATTGCCCCTATGTGAATCATCCCTGTATAGTGTGTGTGTCTCTGTAAATGTGCCCCCCCACGCCCACCCTTTGCAGAAGATATGAGGGGTTTTAAGTGGTATAACAGAAACTGGGTCTGAAACTAAGAGTTGGTTCACAGTCCATCCATCCATTATCTTCCACTTTATCCTCTATTAGGGTCGCGGGGGGGGGGGGGGGGGGTTCCCCATGCCCATCCAGGGTAGAACGTTTCGGGCTCTGGACAGATACACCCAGGACAGGGAGCCAATCTATCACTGGACACACACTCACTCACACACACACACTCTATATGGGGAAATTTGGAGAATCCAATTGACCTTGATCCATGTTTTTGGACTGTGGGAGGAAACCGGAGAACCCGGAGGAAATCCACGTGGACACGGGGAGAACGTGGAAACTCCACCCAGATGGGGATTCGAACTGGGAATCTCTCGTGCTGTGTGGAGAACATGTCACCCACTGTACCACTGCGCTGCCCTTGTACATTCATCCATCCATTATCCTCCATTTTATCCTCTATTATGGTCGCGGGGGGGGGTTCCCCATGCCCATCCAGGGGAGAACGTCTCGGGCGCTGGGCTGACACACCCAGGACAGGGCGCCAATCTATCATTTAAGCACACACTCACTCACACAGACACACTCTATATGGGGCAATTTGGAGAACTCAATTGACCTTGAGCCATGTTTTTGGACTGTGGGAGGAAACCGGAGAACCCGGAGGAAACCCACGTGGATAAGGGGAGAACATGGAAACTCCACCCAGATTGGTATTCGAACCGGGAATCCGTAGTGCTGAGAGGAGAACATGCTAAGCACTATATTGTTTTATTGATCTCATTAATTAGAACCTGGACTTCATTAATGATCCTTATCCATCTCGAAGCTCGTTCTGGGATTAAAGCCTGACGTCTGATGAGCTGGAGGCCATACTGAGGTTCTGGGTTGTTGGCGCGGGGGGCAGGGGATACAAAGGGAATGAAAGGGAAAATTTTTTTGCAAACTTTCCCTGCTTTCTAATCGGATGCAAATTTCCAGACCCTGTGTGTGTGTGTGTGTGTGTGTGTGTGTGTGTATGGGGCAACTCCCGGACCTATCCCGTTGTAAAGAGCACAGATTAAACAACACGCCTGCTTTAAATACAGTTTTACTATCAGGGGAGGTTTTGGGGCTGTTATTTTTGTAAATCCGTTGACAAGCATGTTGTTGTAATAAAAACACACCACAACACGTGTTCTCTCTGAACAAGTCCGCCATGCAAATGAAGCCGCCTCACTTCTATCCTGCTTCACATCTGCTGACAATTAGCACTCAGTCAAATCTGCTACATTTGGAAACCTCCAGCACTTTATACGGTTCTTTTGTTGACGCTCGTCCTTTGGATTTGGGATCTGAAGCTTCAGGACAGAAAAACATTCGTCTGCAGGACGGCTCTGTTGCTTCACTTTACTCTGAGGACGTTAACTGCACCGTGTGGACAAAAGTATCAGGACAAACCCATCCATCCATCCATTATCTTCCGCTTTATCCTCTACTAGGGTCGCCAATCTGGGTTTCCATGTTCTCTTCGTGGGTTTCCTCCGGGTTCTCAGATTTCATCCCACAGTCCAATAACATGGATCAAGGTCAATTGGATTCTCCAAATTGCCCCAGATACACCGAGGACAGGGCGCCAATCTATCGCTGGGCAACCTGCAACCTGCAATATCCATCCATCCATTATCTTGTGCTTTATCCTCTATTAGGGTTCCCCATGTCCATCCAGGGGAGAACGTCTCGGGCACTGGGCAGATACACCCAGGACAGGGCGCCAATCTATCACTGGACACATTCACTCACACATACACACTCTATATGGGGCAATTTGGAGAATTTAACTGACCTTGATCCATGTTTTTGGACTGTGGGAGGAAACCGGAGAACACGGAGGAAACCACGTTGAAAACTCCCAGATTGGGATTCGAACCAGGAATCCATAGTGCCGAGAGGAGAACATGTTAATCACTAAGCCACCATGCTGCCCTCACTGAGCACACTATATAGGAGCAATTTAGAGCAGCCAATTCACCTTGAATCCATGTTTTTGGACTATGGGAAGCAAGCGAAGAACCTGGAGGAACCCGTGTGGACACGGGGAGATTGGGATTCGAACCTGGATCCCCAGCGCTGGGAGGTGGACGTGCTAACCTCTACACCACCCTACCCCAGAAGAGAAAATCCCATCAGGCCTCTCACCCATCAGACAAGGGGGGGTTCCCCATGCCCATCCAGGGGAGAATGTTTCAGGCGCTGGGCAGATACACCCAGGACAGGGCACCAATCTATCTCTGGGCACACACTCACTCACACAAACACACTTTATATGGGGCAATTTGGAGAATTCAGTTGACCTTGATCCATGTTTTTGGTCTGTGGGAGGAAACCGGAGAACCCGGAGGAAACCCACATGGACACGGGGAGAACATGGAAACTCCACCCAGATTGGGATTCACCAGCCAGCCACCCAGCTGATTCACCTTGAATCCATGTTTTTGGACTATTGGAGGAAAACGAATAACCTAGAGGAACCCATGTGGACACGGGGAGATTGCGATTCGAACCTGGATCCCCAGCGCTGGGAGGTGGATGTGCTAACCTCTCCACCCCCCACCCCAGAAGAGAAAATCCCATCAGGCCTCTCACCCATCAGACGAGGAAAGTTGTTTTCTGTGGAATTCCTGGCCGGATCAAAGCCACAGTTCTGTTTCCCGGTCGTGGCGTTTCAGAATTGGAGACTGGGGTATTTATGCAGAACTGCCATTTGGGCGCATTTTAGAAGCATGTAGTTGCTAAACCCAAACGTAACCGTAACCGTATCCCCGCAGTACCATGATTACTGCCTGGCATCAGAGAACTACTCCACTCGGGTTCTACTCATTCGAAAGTGTATCATTAGTTACTTCGAAACTCCGTTACGGGTCCAGAACTCCCCCACATGTACGCAGGCAGAACAAATAAGCCATTCTGTTATGGGGGGGTGGGAGGGGGTCGCTTATAGCTGCCCTGAAATGTCCCCCGACAGCTGACAGCTGAATCTGGTTACCTGCTCCTGGCTCGTCCTACAGACCTGCAACCTTCAGCCCCACTCGCCGCTCCCACTCAAGAATGGCACATTCCTAGAAATGTTGGCACGGGTCTGTTTCCGTGTCGCCATAGCGACGGATGCTGAGCGAAGGTCTGGAGGAACGGGCTAGTTTCTAACAAAGCAAATGAGGTGAGAGGCGACATGTACATCTGTCCGAGAGTCCTGGCTCGGAACGCTTGTTAAAAGACCCCCGTTTTCTGCCGAGCTATGAAGCAGCACATGGCCGGAGTACAGACCGCGGAACCGCAAGGCTCGCAGTTCCTATTCAGGCACTCGTAAATAACCCGTGTGCCGCACGAAGCATCCGAACTTACATTTTACATTACATTTGGTCATTTAGGAGACGCTTTTATCCAAAGTGACTTACAAGGAGAGCACAGGGTTAATCACAACACCCCTGGAGCAATGAGGGTTAAGGGTCTTACTCAAGGAACCACATTGGTAACTTCAGTGGACCTGGGATTTGAACCCACAACCTTTAGATTGATAGCCCAACGCTCTAACCACTGAGTTACCGCACCCTTCACTTTCGGAATTAAAACGCCCACTTTTGTGGGTGGAGTAGCTCAGTGGTTAGGGCATTGGGCTATCAATCTGAAGGTTGGGGGTTCAAATCTCAGATTAAGGGCCTTACTCAAGGAACCACATTGGTAACTTCAGTGGACCTGGGATTTGAACCCCCAACCTTCAAATTGATAGCCCAACGCTCTAACCACTGAACTACCGCACCCTTCACTTTCGGAATTAAAACGCCCACTTTCGTGGACGTGGTAGCTCAGTGGTTAGGGTATTGGGCTATCACTCTGAAGGTTGGTAGTTCAAATCCCAGATTAAGGGTCTTGCTCAAGGACCCACATTGGTAACTTCAGTGGACCTGGGATTTGAACCCCCAACCTTCAGATTGAGAGCCCAACACCCTAACCACTGAGCTACCGCACCCTTCACTTTCGGAATTAAAAGTCTTTTAACGGTCAGTGGTTAGAGTATTGGGCTATCAATCTGAAGGTTGTGGGTTCAAATCCCAGATCCAGTGAAGTTACCAGTGTGGGTTCTTGAGCAAGACCCTTAACCCTGATTGTTCCAGGGATGTTGTGATTAACCCTCTGCTCACCTTGTAAGTCGTTTTGGATAAAAGCGTCCGCTAAATGACCAACGAAGCGTCGTTTGCCGAGCACTGTACGTTTACGGTTACTCAGAGATGCAGAGTCACAGATATAGAACCCAGATCCTTTAATACACTTGGTTTATAAGCTCACCTGCTGATTAAATGCTCACATTCCTCCACAAACAATTGCTTTATAGGCGTTTTTTGTCTTCAAACTGTACAGTCTTTTTTTCCCCTTCTTTCCTCTCTTTACCTTCCCATTTACAACTTCCTCCTGGTGGGGGCCGGAGCACAAACCCAAACAAAACTCCATTTTTTTGGTTATTGGCCCTCTCGGCATGTAATGGAGAATCAAGCTAATTAGGCCTCCAGCTGCTTTCACTTGTGCTTTATGTAAACAATACCTGCCTGGCTTTAGGAGCTCTCGCGCTTTCTCTCCTCTCTCTCGCTCGCTCTCTCTCCTCTCTCGCCCACTCTCACACACACAGACTGCTGGCATTAATGTCTCCTTGGCTTCTTTCCATCATTTCATACTCAACCTAAAGCCTGTAGAACTCCGAACGCCGTGGAAACAAAAGACTGCAGCCCCGTTACAGCCGCGCTGAGAAGCTGAAGGTGGATGTTATGTTCTCGAGTTGAAAGGGAATCGGGATGACGAGTTATTCATTTAAGTCGTACAATATTCGGCCTAAATATACAGTGTTTTTAATTTTCTCAAATAAATTCCCGTCCATTAGCGCATTTTCATCCAATGGTCCGTCCGTCCATTATCTTCCACTTTATCCTCTACTAGGGTCGCAGTGGGGGGGGGGGTTCCACATGCCCATCCAGGGGAGAACATTTACTCTATATGGGGCAATTTGGAGAATTCAATTGACCTTGATCCATGTTTTTGGACTGTGGGAGGGAGTGGTAGCTCAGTGGTTAGGGCATTGGGCTATCAATCTGAAGGTTGGGGGTTCAAATCCCAGGTCCACTGAAGTTACCAGTGTGGGTTCTTGAGCAAGACCCTTAACCCTCATTGCTCCAGGGATGTTGTGGTTAACCCTGTGCTCACCTTGTAAGTCGCTTTGGATAAAAGCGTCCAATAAATGACCAAATGTAAATGTGAATGCAAACCGGAGAACCCGGAGGAAACCCACACGGACATGGGGAGAACATGGAAACTCCACCCAGATTGTGATTTGAACCGGGAATCCCTAGCGCTTAGAGGAGAACATGTTAAACCCCGGCCATGGGGAACCCCCCCGACCCTAGTACAGGATAAAGATAATGGATGGATGGATCTAGTGTTGTAGAGCTCAATCCAAACACACTGATGGTCAAATAAAAAAGGTTCTACCAAAATGAAATCCTGGAACTGAGCACTTTAACTTGTTGTAGTTTAATAAAATATTCAGAGTTTATTAAATTTGTAATTATATGCTCAGAAGTCCAGATTTTCTTTGCGTTGTGTTTGATACAACCGAAGCGCACTTCTCCAAAGCCACCGCTAGGGGGAGATCAGTGTTGATCCACAAATGAATCGAAATGAAGGCAGATTATGAAAAACGGATTATTTTTACAGCACTTGTCCTCCGTGCATCACTCCTCAGCTGTCAGGCTGGCTGCTGAAAACAGAGCCATTCCCCTGGACGTGCTGACGGTGGTGGAGGAGGTGGTGGCGCTGGTAGTAGCGAGGCCTCTCATCCGCACGTCAATTAATAACTAATGGAGGTGGAATTGGAAGAACACCCTGATAACTTTCTTCATTTTGTTTTGACAGTGCTTATCCTCACTTCGTGAAGGGGGTGAGGACGGTTATTCAAACGCTCGTTTATCAGCACCACTGCTGAGGGCAAGAAAGAATGTTGGGTAAAAAAAAAAAAAAAAAAAGAAAGAAACGGCACAATGTTCTTGCAGGCCCTAAGTGCGGGTTTCAGCAACCGTAATGCAAGTCGAGTGGAATTTTATCTGGGTTACAAAGCCTCATGCTCTCGTGCTGCCTTTGGCACTCGTGTGTGTGTGTGTGTGTGTGTGTGTGTGTGTGTTGCCTCATGCGTGTATACCTGACATAAAACCTAACCCGAAATTAAGATTCCTGACACTTTTAACACTTTTGCCTTCTAATCTGCTGCTCTCTCGAGTGAGCAACTAATAATCAGTCCCTCAGCTCTTCTGCTACAAATTTTTTTTTTAAAAACTTAAGAAGTCGGTGTTTCATTTGGATCACATGCCCCTCCCCCATATGTGTGTGTGTCTGTGTGAGCCCAGCAATAGATTGGCGTCCTGTCCTGGGTGTATCTGCCCAGCGCCTGAAACGTTCTCCCCTGGGTGGGCATGGGGAACCCCCCCCCCACACACACACGACCCTGATATAGGATAAAGCGGAATGGATAATGGATGGATGGATGGCCCCTCCCCTATCCTCCATCTCCCTTTTGGGGGGCAACGTGTTAAAGAAGCATCAGCACGTTGAAGCCCATCACAGACTTATCCCGAATCTGAGGGAATCAGGATGCTTTAGATCCTCTTAACCCCCATGAACCTGTTTGTGTACGTGTGTGTGTGTGTGTGTGTGTGTGTGTGTGTGTGTGTGTGTGTGTGTGTGTGTCATGTGGAGACTTTTGTTATTATCATTTTTATTTAATTTATTTTCATTCATTCATAATATTCCGCTTTATCCTCTATTAGTGTCGCAGGGGGGGGGGGTTCCCCATGCCCATCCAGGGGAGAACATCTCAGGCGCTGGGCAGATACACCCAGGACAGGAATCCCTAGCACTGAGAGGAGAACATGCTAACCACTTAGCCACCTTAATTTATTTTATTTTATTTTTTTTTTTTCCTTCCATCACAGCTAGTTCTAGGAACTTATTGAGAGACACCATCCCTGAGAACTAGGTTCTTTTATGGTTCTTAGGTCCTTAAATTCAATGGACCAGATCAGACGATGAGACCCGAGTCAAGAACCTCAGACTGCAGTTAGACCTTTAATACCTTACAGCTGGATCTCCATCCAGCTGCTACACCTGCTTATCATCGTCTGTGTAACATCGAGAGGGAGAATGAAGCGTCTTTAAAGTGTTCCGTGTTAAATCTTTTAGCATAAAAACACTTTACTCTGGTGTGTGTGTGTGTGTGTGTGTGTGTGTGTGTGTGTGTGTGTGTGTGTGTGTGTGTGTGTGTGTGCCTTGATGTCCTTCTAATACCAGTTGTGCATGTAGACTCTACTCTACACTCACTGCATAAAACACATGCCCATTCCCCATCCCCATCCAGGGGTCATGGGAGGGGTCCCCACCTTTTCCCCTACCTCAGATACCCCCAGCACAGGGTGCCAAGCCATCACTGGGCAAACTCACTCATTCACACACACACAACTACATAGGGGCAATTTAAATAGGGCCAATATAGAGCAGCCTAATTCACATTGAATCCATGTTTTTGGACTTTGGGAGTAAACCGAAGAACCCGTAAAAAATGGGGAGACATGGGGAGAACATGACAACTCCACCCAGATCGGGATACGAACCTGGATCTCCAGGGCTGAGAGGCAGGCGTGCTGACTCCTATACTATTAAAATGTCGAGTTTAATCCTTTAAAGGCCTGAAAATCGAATCTAATCTGCCCTCAGACGTGGCTGAGTGAGCGGTGATTTAGAGTACAATGTTCTAGTTCTGTATAAGTGGTATATATGACAAGTTCTACTAATAATAGCTACTAGAAAAAATGCTAGCTCTTTATTTTTATGATTATTATTATGCTGGGGGCGGCACGGTGGTGTGGTGGTTATACATCTGCCTCTCAGCACTGAGGATCCAGGTTTGAATCTCCTCTGCATGGGTTCACCTCTGGGTTCACCGGTTTCCTTCCACAGTCCAAAAATATGAAGTCAAGGTGAATTGGCTGCCATGGTATGCCCCTATCTAAATTGCCCCAATATTGTGTGTGTGAGTGATGGTTTGCGCTCTGTGCTGTGTGTATCTGCCCAGCACCCAAAACATTTCTCTCTGGAAGGGCATTGGGACCCCCCCTTCCCCCATGGGGAGACATGGGGAGAACATAACAACTCCACCCAGATCGGGATTCGAACCTGGATCCAGGGCTGAGCGGCAGACGTGCTAAATCCTAAGCCACCGTGCCGCCCGGTCAAGAAAAGCAATGTACTATTAAAATGTCGAGTTTAATCCTTTAAAGGCCTGAAAATCCACCCGGTTTGGCAGCAGCAAGTGTGTCAGTGTCCACATGAATGGGGTTCCTCTGGGTTCTCCAGTTTCCTTCCACAGTCCAAAAACATGAAGTCAAGGTGAATTGGCTGTCATGGATTGCCCCTATTTAAATTGCCCCAATTGTGTGTGTGAGTGATGGATTGCGCTCTGTCCTGTGTGTATCTGCCCAGCACCCAAAACATGTCTCTCTGGACATGTCTCTCCCCCCCCCCCCAGGTTTGAATCTCCATCTGCATGGGATTCCTCTGGGTTCTCCAATTTCCTTCCACAATCCAAAAGATGAATTCAAGGTGAATTGGCCGCCATGGATTGCCCCTATCTAAATTGTCCCAATAGTGTGTGTGTGAGTGATGGATTGCACTCTGTCCTGTGTGTGTCCTCTGTCCTGTGTGTATCTGCCCAGCACCCAAACCATTTCTCTCTGGAAGGGCATTGGGATAATGAACATGGCAACCCACTCGGATCGGGATTCGAACCTGGATCCAGGGCTGAGCGGCAGACGTGCTAACTCCTAAGCCACCGTGCCGCCCGGTCAAGAAAAGCAATGTACTATTAAAATGTCGAGTTTAATCCTTTAAAGGCCTGAAAATCCACCATGGTTTGGCAGCAGCTGGTGTGTCAGTGTCCACGCGAATCAGACTCCGAGTCCGAGCTGAAGAGTCCGAGCTTTTCAAATCACTGAAGTCATTTCTTAAATATTGAACCTTCACTTATAATTTCATTCCTATTTAACGCATTACAGCTGAATCCATTCAAACCATCTCGACTGGCTTCACCCAGCGATGGAGCAGCAGCAGAGCCCACCTCCTGTAACCCCCCCCCCACCCGGCCTGACACCCATTTTCCACTCATATTTAAGTGTAGTCAATTTGAAATGTTAGTGTAGGTAATTACATTCAATTCCCTTCTTCAGCAAACTTAAATAACATTTGGTTGGGGTTTGAACCCCGAGCTGAGAGTCGCGACATTATATCTGTGTGGCCAGGAATAACTGTTCTGAGCCTAAAAGCTTCGACTGTGTAAGCAAAATACAAAAACACTGTCGGCCTGAAAGCAGAGAGAGAGAGAGAGGGCGAGAGAGAGAGAGAATCAGTGAGACAGAATGAACCCTGACAGCAGTTCTTATTTATTCAGCTGCAGCGGAGCTCAGAACCATGAGAAACGTGGACAACGAGAGAACCCTGATTGCTCGCGCTGTGGTAGCTGATTAGCTCTGATGCTAACACTGGTTTTAAAGCATGATCTGGATGAAGGTGGTGGTGAAATCTCATTCATTATTCATTCATTCATTCATTATCTTCCCTTTTATCCTCTAGGGTCGTGGGGGGGGGGGGGTTCCCCATGCCCATCCAGGGGAGAACGTTTCGGGCGCTGGGCAGATACACCCGGGACAGGACGCCAATCTATCGCTGGAAACACTCACTCACACAGACACACTCTATATGGGGCAATTTCAAGCATTCAGAAAGCATTCAGACCTCTATTAGGGTTGCGGGGGGAGGGAGTCCCCATGCCCATCCAGGGGAGAACGTTTCGGGCGCTGGGCAGATACACCCGGGACAGGACGCCAATCTATCACTGGTCACACACTCACTCACACAGACACACTCTATATGGGGTAATTTTGAGCATTCAGAAAGCATTCAGACGTCTACTAGTGTCGCAGGGGGGTTCCCCATGCCCATCCAGGGGAGAACGTTTCAGGCGCTGGGCAGATACACCCAGGACAGGACGCAAACCTATTGCTGGGCACACACTCACTCACACAGATACACACTATATGAGGCAATTTCGAGCATTCAGAAAGCATTCAGACCTCAACTTTGGTCGCGGGGGGCTTCCAGGGGAGAACGTTTCGGGCACTGGGCAGTTACACCCAGGACAGGGCGCCAATCTATCACTGGACACACACTCACTCACACAGACGCACTCTATATGGGACAATTTGGAGAACTCAATTGACCTTGAGCCATGTTTTTGGACTGTGGGAGGAAACCGGAGAACCCGGAGGAAACCCACAAGGACACGGGGAGAACATGGAATCTCCACCCAGGTTCGTACTCAAACCTGGAATCCTCTCCGTGTCTGTGTGGGGTTCTCCGGTTTCCTCCCACAGTCCAAAACCATGGATCAAGGTCAATTGAATTCTCCAAATTGCCCCATATAGAGTGTGTCTTTGTGAGTGAGTGTGTGCCCAGCGATAGATTGGCGCACTGTCCTGGGTTTATCTGCCCAGCGCCCGGTACATTCTCCCCTGGATGGGTATAGGGTAACCCCCCCACCCCTAGTAGAGGATAAGGCGGAAGATAATGGATGGATGGATAATGAGATGAGATTATTGGGGTATTATTTGGAATTCTGTTCTGTAAATGTTTCTGTGTGTGTGTGTGGGTGTGTGTGTGTGTGTGTGTGTGAGAATGCCCATACTGAGTCCTGATGGTAATCCTTAAATGTGTCTGTGGTGCAGTATGATGGGTGGAGCCTGTAGACGGTGGGCAGGTTCGAGAGGCAGGTCAGATTAGCAGGGGCACCTGTCTGAGATTTACGGTTCTAATGATCTCTCTCTCCGGATGGAGGGAGAGAGACCTGGAGACGGTGGGAGAACAGTGGGAAGAACCCTGTAAAGCCAGTAGTTGGTGTTCGGGAACATTGGTGATGACGAATAAAGCCTTTGGTGTACAAAGGCGGCCGTATCCCTGTGTCACAGCCTCCGTCCCTGTTCATCCATCACTGTGCACCCACATTCAGCCTCCTTCCCACCCAAAACCCACTGAAGCCCTAATGCCCCTTGACCTCGGTTCAATTCCACTCTCTCATTATGCTATTAACACCAATTCGGTCATTTGGGCCGAGGGGGGGGATGTGTGTACCATACACTGGTGGAGAGGTGGAGGCAATTACTGCCACACACTACAGCGTTCTACATTTTTTTTTTTTTTTTTTTTTTTTTTTTGGTAAGTCTGCAAGTGCTGCAATCAACCAATCAGCCTTCAAACACCGGAGACCTAAAGCAAGCTGAGAGGTTGAAAGCTCCTCGAAGCCTCACAGGGACCGTGAAGGCTCTGAGGTCAACGCCAATTTTCAGGAGAAGTAGAGGGGGAGAAAGGAATGAGGAGAGCTGGTTATAGAGCGAGGTTCTGCTTTCAGGAGGGGAAAAAAAAACACACACAAAAAAAAAAAAACGGATATTTTAGGCGCAGAATGAAGTGGGAGTCTTTTGGACGTGGGGTTTTAAGGCGAATATTTAAACGCACTCCAAATTAGCAGGTATCCAAAGTATTTTTGTGAAGCCTGCCGACAATTGGACAACATGCCCAGACAGTCTTCCAGCATCTGTGCGTCTGGAGCATCTACAGTGCGTTTAAGTGTAAGTGCTTTAATTACGAAGTGTAGCGCCTCGTAACTTCCTCTGTGACACAAACCTGAAATGCACCTCGGGCATTCCGAAGGCCCCGAACCACACCTCCCCCTCCACCGTGCGCTTAACAAGGACCACATGGGGCCCCACAAAAAAAAAAAGCCTGCAAGCTTAAACAGCAAATTAGTCTGAGGACGGAGCAGCCCGGGTCCTGAGATCTGATTCTGGTGGTGCACCGATGTACATCTGGCGCTGCGGACAGGAGAGTAGTCCATTTTATTTATAGGACTCCTCAGTTAAAAGGGTTCTAGAGCGTATACAAGACTCAGGATGAGTCTTATGGAGACACTGTTCAGTATCAGGAACCGAGAAACTATGGACCTGTATTATTCGGGGTTGTTTGTGTTCGCAGGGTGGCACGGTGGCTTAGTGGTTAGCACGTTCTCCTCTCAGCGCTAGGGATTCCCGGTTCTAATCCCCATCTGGGTGGAGTTTCCATGTTCTCCCCGTGTCCGCGTGGGTTTCCTCCAGGTTCTCCAGTTTCCTCCCACAGTCCAAAAATATGGATCAAGTCAATTGAGTTCTCCAAATTGCCCCCCCATATAGAGTATGTTTGTGTGTGTGAGTGTGTGCCCAGCGATAGATTGGCGCCCTGTCCTGGGTGTCTGCCCTGGATGGGTATGGGGAACCCCCCCGCAACCCTAATAGAGGATAAAGTGGGAGATAATGAATGAATGAAAAGAATGTTTGTGTTCGCAGGGTGGCACGGTGGCTTAGTGGTTAGCATGTTCTCCTCTCAGCTCTAGGGATTCCCGGTTCAAATCCCCATCTGGGTGGAGTTTCCATGTTCTCCCCGTGTCCGCGTGGGTTTCCTCCGGGTTCTCCGGTTTTCTCCCACAGTCCAAAAACATGGGTCAAGTCAATTGAGTTCTCCAAATTGCCCCATATAGAGTGTGTCTGTGTGAGTGAGTGTGTGCCCAGCGATAGATTGGCGCCCTGTCCTGGGTGTGCCTGCCCAACGCCCGAGACGTTCTCCTCTGGATGGGCATGGGGAACCCCACCGCGACCCTAATATAGGATAAAGCGGAAGATAATGGATGGATGTTTGTGGTCGCAACGCTGTTTTGATGTTGATGGATGAATCATTTATCGTGGTTTTGTATCTGTATTGTTCACTGTGTGATTTTAATGAATGGAAAGACAACCATAACAACGGGGCGTCATGTGAAACCCAAACAATACAACCGTATGAGGCAGTTCCGTGTCTGTACAGCGTTCCCTCCATTGGTTCCCTGTATCTGCTGCATTCAGTACAAGACTGACTCTGGCCTACAGGTCCATTTCTAGATCTTCCCTCTTACCTTCACTCTATCTTTTCAAAATGCACTCCGGCTTGTTCACTACGTTCTAGTGATGATTGTTGCCTGGTGGTTCCACCTAAAAATAAATTGGGTCATTTAGCAGACGCTTTTATCCAAAGCGACTTACAAGGTGAACACAGGGTTAATCACAACATCCCTGGAGCAATGAGGGTTAAGGGCCTTGCTCAAGGACCCACATTGGTAACTTCAGTGGACCTGGGATTCGAACCCCCAACCTTCAGATTGACAGCCCAACACCCAAACCACTGAGCTACCACACCTCATCCATCCATCCATCCATTATCTTCCGCTTCATCCTATATTAGGGTCGCAGGGGGGTTCCCCATGCCCATCCAGGGGAGAATGTCTTGGGCGCTGGGCAGATACACCCAGGACAGGGCGCCAATCTATCGCTGGGCACACACTCACTCACACAAACACACTCTATATGGGGCAATTTGGAGAACTCAATTGACTTTACCCATGTTTTTGGACTGTGGAAGGAAACCGGAGAACCCGGAGGAAACCCACGCAGACACGGGGAGGACATGGAAACTCCACCCAGATGGGGATTCAAACCGGGAATCCCTAGTGCTGAGAGGAGAACTTGCTAACCACTAAGCCGCCCTGGTTCCACCTCACTGAGGAGCTAATTCTCACTCTGTGGCGTTCACCACTGCAAAATGGTGGTTCCCAACTCTGTCCATAAGACGGAGTCACTTGAGATTTTTAAGGAACTACGGGACGCATCTTTTCAACAAATTCCTGTTGTAGGAAAAAAAGGGGGGGGGTAGGAGGGGGGGCAGGATCTGATAACGATCAGGTTTGATAATTCTACAGTGGAGCTGGTTTTCGTCATAACTACTGACTTGTGATGACTGAATCCATCCATCCATGTCCATCCAGGGGAGAACGTCTCAGGCGCTGGGCAGATACACCCAGGACAGGGCGCCAATCTGTCACTGGGCACACACTCACTCACACCGACACTCTATATGGGGCAATTTGGAGAATTCAGTTAACCTTGACCATTTTTTTATGGACTATGGGAGGAAACTTATCCCCTCAGTTACCTTTATTTATTTGTGTTATGCATATATTCTTCTGGTGGCGGCATGGTGGCTTAGTGGTTAGCATGTTCTCCTCTCAGCGCTGGGGATTCCCGGTTCGAATCCCCATTTGGGTGGAGTTACCATGTTCTCCCCGTGTCCGTGTGGGTTTCCTCCAGGTTCTCCGGTTTCCTCCCACAGTCCAAAAACATGGATCAAGGTCAAGTGAGTTCTCCAAATTGCCCCATATAGAGTGTGTCTGTGTGAGTGAGTGTGTGCCCAGCGATAGATTGGCGCCCTGTCCTGGGTGTATCTGCCCAGCGCCTGAAACGTTCTCCCCTGGATGGGCATGGGGAACCCCCCCCCCCCCCCCCGCGACCCTAATAGAGGATAAAGCGGAAGATAATGAATGGATGGATATATATTCCAACAAGCAATGACAAACTTCACTTATCTGCCCGTCACGACACACACACACACACACACACACACACACAGAAGGAAACTGGAGCAGTTTGTGGGGAACCCCACACAGAGAGAACATGGGGAGAACATGCAAAGGGCAAAACCTCCCCATATAGGCTCAAAGACAAGCTGGACTTCGCTGTAGCTCTGTGTTCCATGTATTTGATTTTTTTTCAATGCTAAACTATTATTTTAATTATGCGGACACACACTCACACACACACACACACACACACACACACACACACACACACACACACAGACACACACATCCTGCTTGATCTGTGAATGATCATGGTTTAAGAGGCTAATTTTACTCGATGGTTTACAGGTGGCCAACACAAAGTAAGTGCTAAACACCCTTATACACACACACACACACACGCACATACACACACACACTCAGCAAGCGTTAATCACTCTGTCAGTGTCACATGCCGACTGAAATCAGAGTCTGAATCCGAAGATGCTGTTTCTGGTTCTTTTGAAATTGCCCCTATTTAAATTGCCCCTATATAATGTGTGTATCTGTGTGAGTGTGTGCCCAGCAAGGGATTAGTCCTTGGTGTATCTGTCCAGCGCCTAAAACCCCACCCACAGGGCATGGACAGCAACACTGGATACATTAACTCACACAGACACACATACCATATATAGAGGCAATTTTTTGCCAGTTCACCCTGAATCCATGTTTTTGGACTGTGGGAGGAATCCGGAGAACCCGGAGGAAACCCACGCAGACACGGGGAGAACATGGAAACTCCACCCAGATTGGGATTCGAACCTGGATCTCCGTCACTGTGAGGTAAACATGTTACTCACTGCACTACCGTGCCGCCCCTGAACATCCATCCATCCATTAACTTCAGCTTTATCTTCTACTAGGGTCGCGGGGGAGGGGGGGTTCCCCATGCCCATCCAGGAGAGAATGTTTCAGAACCCAGAGGAAACCCACGCAGACACGGGAAGAACATGGAAACTCCACCCAGATTGGGATTCGAACAGGGAATCCCTAGCGCTGAAAGGAGAACATCTTACCCATGGCACCACCGTGCTGCCCCTGAACATCCATCCATTATCTTCTGCTTTATCCTCTATTAGGGTCGCAGGGGAGGGGAGGTTCCCCATGCCCATCCAGGGGAGAACGTTTCGGGAGCTGGGCAGATACACCCAGGACAGGGCGCCAATCTTTCACTGGGCACACACTCACTCACACAAACACACTCTATATGGGGCAATTTGGAGACTTTAATTGACCTTGAGCCATGTTTTTGGACTGTGGAAGGAAACCGGAGAACCCAAAGGAAACCCATGCGGACACGGGGAGAACATGGAAACTCCACCCAGATTGGGATTCAAACCGGGAATCCGAGAACATGTTACCCACCGCACCACCGTGCCACCCCTGAACATCCAACCATCCATTATCCTACGTTTTATCCTCTATTAGGTTCGTGGGGGGGTTCTCCATGCCCATCTAGAGGAGAACGTTTCGGGCGCTGGGCAGATACACCCAGGACAGGGCACCAATCTATCACTATCACACACACACTCTATATGGGGAAATTTGAAGACTTCAACTGACCTTGATCCATGTTTTTGGACTGTGGGAGGAATCCGGAGAACCCGGAGGAAACCCTCGCGGACACGGGGAGAACATGGAAACTCCACCCAGATTGGGATTCGAACCGGGAATCCCTAGCGCTGAGAGGAGAACATGTCACCCACAGCACCACCACGCTGCCCCTGAACAGATTCAGTGAATGTAATGGGTGTTTGTAGAGATGAGTGTATGGCTGCCGTCGGTTCTCTGGACGTGGAACCTGGAGCCGGTGTGCGGGTTTGCAGTCGTGCGTGGCTCCTGATGAGCAGCTGTGCTTTTAAATGGCAGAACCGCACACATAAAGCAAACATGTGAGTTCAGTAAATCCTTCTGTACACAGACCTCAGATCCACATTCTTCTTCTGTGCAGATTCGGCGCCGTGGCTCTTTGAAGTCTTATTCGTCGGAAAGGTGTTTCAGGGTCACAACTCACACGCACACCCTTTTACACACACACACACACACACACACACACACACACACACTCACACACACACACACACACGAGCGCACAGAGTATATGGAAAGGACTGCAGTGATACTAACATCATGGTGGTGGATCACTGCTCTCCATCGTCATTGATGACCAGCTGTCTCTAACTTGGGTAGAACATAGGATGGCATGGTGGCTTAGTGGTAAAGCACGTTCTCCTCTCAGCACTAGGGATTCCCGGTTCGAATCCCCATCTGGGTGGACTTTCCATGTTCTCCCCGTGTCCGCGTGGGTTTCCTCTGGGTTCTCCGGTTTCCTCCCACAGTCCAAAAACATGGATCAATTTAATTGAATTCTCCAAATTGCCCCATATAGAGTGTGTTTGTGTGATAGATTGGCGCCCTGTCCTGGGTGTATCTGCCCAGGGCCCAAAACGTTCTCCCCTGGATGGGCATGGGGAACCCCCCACCGCGACCCTAGTAATGGACAAAGTGGAAGATAATGGATGGATAATGAGATGAGGGTGGCACGGAGGTTTAGTGGTTGGCATGTTCTCCTCTCAGCGCTAGGGAGTCCAGGTTCGAATCCCCATCTGAGTGGAGTTTCCATGTTGTTGTTGTTCCGTGTCCATGTGGGTTTCCTCCGGGTTCTCCGGTTTCCTCCCACAGTCCAAAAACATGGATCAAGTCAATTGAGTTCTCCAAATTGCCCCATATAGAGTGTGTCTGTGTGAGTGAGTGTGTGCCCAGTGATAGATTGGCGTCCTGTCCTGGGTGTATCTGCCCAGCGCCTGAAACATTCTCCCCTGGATGGGCATGGGGAACCCCTGCCATGACCCTAGTAGTGTAGTGTATAGTAGTGTTACATGACATCACTGAGCACAGTCATCCAGGCGCATGGTTTCTCTTACCACTGCTATGCTGATGACACTCAACTTCATCTGTCTTTTGCCCCTGATGACACCACCATCTCAAATCGAGTATCTGCATGCCTCTCCGACATATCTGTCTGGATGAAGGCCCGTCATCTCAAATTAAACTTAGAAAAAACAGAGCTTCTCATTATCCCTGCTAAACCCTCAATCCATCACAACCTGACCTTCCAAATTGATGGCTCCACAATCTCCCCAACTGACTCGGTCCGGAACCTTGGGTTCACTATAGACTCCCACCTTAAACTCTCTGATCATGTGATCAAAACCGCCCGTTCTTGTAGATTCCTTCTTTATAACATAAGGAAGATCAGACCCTTTCTGACTGAACATGCTACCCAACTGCTTGTTCAAGCCCTAGTCTTATCCCGGCTTGATTATTGTAATGCACTTCTTGCCGGTATCCCAAATTCCACCGTCAGACCTCTTCAATTAATTCAAAACTCTGCAGCCCGACTCGTGTTTAACCAGCCCAAGCGAACTCACGTCACTCCATTACTCACTTCCCTCCATTGGCTTCCTGTAGCTGCTCGCATTCAATACAAGTCGCTGACTCTGGCATACAGAACCATTTCTGGATCTTCCCCCTCCTACCTTCACTCTATCTTTTCAAAATACACTCCGACTCGTTCACTTCGCTCCAGTGACGATTGTCGCCTGGCGATTCCACCTCACCGAGGAGCTAATTCTCATTCTGTGGCGTTCACCACTGCAAAATGGTGGAACGATCTTCCCAACTCTGTCCGTAAGGCAGAATCTTTAAACAGTTTTAAGAAACTACTTAAGACGCATCTATTTACCAAATACCTGTTATAAAAAAAAAAAAAAAAAAAAAAAAAAAAAAAAAAAAAAAAAAAAAAAAAAAAACAAAAAAGAAAAAAAAAGGGGGGGGCCCAGCTTCGAATAACAATCAGGTTGATGAACTTACAGTATAGTTGGTTTTCTCCATGGCTTCTGACTTGTGGTGTTCTCATTTGTAAGTCGCTTTGGATAAAAGCGTCTGCTAAATGACTAAATGTAAAATGTAAATGTATAAAGCGGAAGATAATGGATGGATGGAAGGTGGAGCACTAAGGTGGAGGTGTGTTCTCCAACACCACCACCCTTGTTGCATTAAGTAGCTTCAGATATGAATGAATCAATCATTTATGGTTTATTTAGGAACCGTTCTGCACCACCGCATGGTGGTGTAGTGGTGAACGAGCTCGTCTATAAGCACTGGTTCGGATCCCGATCTGGGTGGTGTTTCCATGTTCTCTCAGGTTTTCTCCAGGTTCTCTGGTTTCCACGTACAGTCTAATACCATGGATTCAAGGTAAATTGGCTGCTCTGATTTGCCCCTTTATAGTGTGTGTGTGTGAGTGTGTGTCCATCCAGTGATAGATTGGTGTCCTGTCCTGGATGTATCTGCCCAGCGCCCAAAACGTTCTTCCCTGGATGGGCATGGGGAACCCCCCCGCGACCCTAATAGCGGATAAAGCAGAAAATAATGAATGGATGGACTTGCCCCTATGTAATGTGTGACTATCTGTGTGAGTGAGTGTGTGTCCAGCGATGGATTGGCGTGCTGTCTTGGGGGTATCTGCCCAGCGCCCGAGACGTTCGCCTCTAGATGGGCATGGGGAACCCCCCCCGCTACCCTAATAGCGGATAAAGCGGAAGATAATGAATGGATGGACTTGCCCCTATATAATGTGTGACTATCTGTGTGAGTGAGTGTGTGTCCAGTGATGGATTGGCGTGCTGTCCTGGGTGTATCTGCCCAGCGTCCGAGACGTTCTCCTCTGGATGGGCATGGGGAACCCCCCCCCCCAACGCAACCCAAGTAGAGCATAAAGCAGAAGATGATGGATGGATGGATCTGCACCGTGCTGGCCATGGGAACAGACCGTGGCATTCATGTGGAAGTTTCTGGAAAGGGCTATGGAGGTCTCCAAGATCCTAACTTCTCTCGCCAAGATGGAGTCTTCATCCCTCATGATTCTCCGATTACAGGTAAGTCGTATTTGTAGTGTCAGGTCACATGACTTGAACGCAAGCGAGTTGGATACAAGGTTTAAAGTCCTGAACCTTTAAATGTGCCATTCACTCCGAATGTACTGATGGCGATGCCCTGTTGGCATTAGTGACGCTGCCCCCGGTGGTGCTGGATGTGCCATGGCGGGTGCGAGTGCACTCGGGAAGTCTGCGAGAGGAGAACATGTCCAGCGATGAATTAGCGCCTGAGACGTTCTCCAACACCACCACCCTTGTTGCATTAAGCAGCTTCAGGAATGAATGAATCAATCATTTTTGGTTTATATAGTTGACTGTCTGCATAATGGTCTAATAACATGGATTCAAGGTAAATTGGCTGCTCTGATTTGCCCCTATATAGTGTGTGTCCAGCGATGGATTGGCGCCCGAGACGTTCTCCAACACCACCACCCTTGTTGCATTAAGCAGCTTCAGGAATGAATGAATGAATCAATCATTTTTGGTTTATTTAGTTGACGGTCTGCATAATGGTCTAATAACATGGATTCAATGTAAATTGGCTGCTCTGATTTGCCCCTATATGGTGTGTGTCCACCGATGGATTGGCGCCCGAGACGTTCTCCAACACCACCACCCTTGTTGCATTAAGCAGCTTCAGGAATGAATGAATCAATCATTTTTGGTTTATATACTTGACGGTCTGCATAATGGTCTAATAACATGGATTCAAGGTAAATTGGCTGCTGATTTGCCCCTATGAAGTGTGTGAGTGAGTGTGTGTCCAGTGATGGATTGGGCCCTGTCCTGTTTGTATCTGCCCAGCGAGCGAGACGTTCTCCTCTGGATGGGCATGGGGAACCTCCACCCCCGTGATGCTAGTAGAGCATAAAGCAGAAGATGATGGATGGATGGATCTGCACCATGCTGGCCATGGGAACAGACCGTGGCATTCATGTGGAAGTTTCTGGAAAGGGCTATGAAGGTCTCCAAGATCCTAACTTCTCTCGCCAAGATGGAGTCTTCATCCCTCATGATTCTCCGATTACAGGTAAGTCGTATTTGTAGTGCCAGGTCACATGACTTGAACGCAAGTTTAAAGTCCTGAACCTTTAAATGTGCCATTCACTCCGAATGTACCGATGGCGATGCCCTGTTGGCGTTAGTGACGCTGCCCCCGGTGGTGCTGGATGTGCCATGGCGGGTGCGAGTGCACTCGGGAAGTCTGCGAGAGGAGAACATGTCCAGCGATGAATTGGCGCCTGAGACGTTCTCCAACACCACCACCCCACCACACCCTACAAGGTTTAAAGTCCTGAACCTTTAAATGTGCCATTCACTCCGAATGTACCGATGTTGATGCCCTGTTGGCGTTAGTGACGCTGCCCCCGGTGGTGCTGGATGTGCCATGGCGGGTGCGAGTGCACTCGGGGAGTCTGCGAGAGGAGAACATGTCTGTGCACATTAACCGGGAGACGAGAGGGAAACTCGGAGTAAAAGAGAAGACAGTTGAAAGCAGGGCCAAATCATCACTCAACAGTATGGGGGGGTGGGGTGGGGGGGTGGGTGGGGGTTGGAGGGTGATGGAGGAGGGGGGGGGTTGATCTAGCGAAACACGCGCGTGCAAGCGGTTTGAGAAGCAGAACAGGATCTCGGTGCTAATTGCATGGCTATGTTGTCTCATCTGTCAAGTCTGTTCAATTACACATAATCCCTGTGCTGATACACACACACACACACACACACACACACACACACACACTCCTCAAGCCTGTCTGTCTAACAGGCACCTCCACATGTCTTTGTATTCTTTATTTAAATTCGATTTGCTCTGACTGTTCTGTCTCTCGACGTCTTTAACATCAAAGAAATGCAAACAAAAAACTAAAAACGAGCTGAATCAGCTTTTTATTTCACACAAATGGAACGAGGCGGCACGGGGGCTTAGTGGTTAGCACGTTCTCCTCTCAGCACTGGGGATTCCCGGTTCGAATCCCAATCTGGGTGGAGTTTCCATGTTCTCCCCGTGTCCCCATGGGCTTCCTCCGGATTCTCCTGTTTCCTCCCACATTCCAAAAACATGGATCAAGATCAATTGAAGTCCACAAATTGCCCCATATAGAGTGTGTCTGTGTGAGTGAGTGTGTGTCCAGCGATAGATTGGCGCCCTGTCCTTGGTGTATCTGCCCAGTGCCCGAAACGTTCTCCCCTGGATGGGCATAGGGAACCCTCCCGTGACCCTAGTAGAGGATGAAGCGGAAGATAATGGATGGATGAATGGAACAAGGTAGTGGCTCAGTGGTTCGAATCCCAATCTGGGTGGAGTTTCCATGTTCTCCCCGTGTCCCCATAGGTTTCCTCCGGGTTCTCCTGTTTCCTCCCACAGTCCAAAACATGGATCAAGGTCAATTGAAGTCCACAAATTGACCCATATAGAGTGTGTTTATGTGAGTGAGTGTGTCCAGCGATAGATTGGCATCCTGTCCTGGGTGTATCTGCTCAGTGCCCGAAACGTTCTCCCCTGGATGGGCATAGGGAACCCTCCCGTGACCCTAGTAGAGGATGAAGCGGAGGATAATGGATGGATGGATGGATGAATGGAACGAGGAGGCACGGTGGCTTAGTGGTTAGCATGTTCTCCTCTCAGCACTAGGGATTCCCGGTTCGAATCCCAATCTGGGTGGAGTTTCCATGTTCTCACCGTGTCCCCGTGGTTTTCCTCCGGGTTCTCCGGGTTTCTCCCACATTCCAAAAACATGGATCAAGGTCAATTGAAGTCTCCAATTTGCCCCATATAGAGTCTGTGTGAGAGAGTTTGTGCCCAGTGATAGATTGGCGGATAGATTGTGGGTTTAATTTCCATGCTACCAATGTGAGTCATTAACCCTTATTGCTCCGGGGGGCGCTGTAACCTGTTCTGACCCCAACCTCAAGTTGGGATACTTGTATATCTTTAGGTGAGGGCATCTAAAGGACCAAATCCAGGGGAGAGGCCATGCGGACATGGAGATAACATGGTGGGAGAACATGCAAATGTAAGTTTGTCAGTATCATGTTCTACATCCATTGTACTCAATAAGAAGAGACGGAACGTCCACTCTTGTCCACTTCGGCTCAGGAGGGATTTCCACCGTCACGATGCCCAGAAAGCCGGCAGAGGTTCCGAAACCGGCCCCCGTGTGCCGTTGCAGTGGATCTGCGTGCAAGCTAAGCCATGGCTGCAGGCTGCAACGCAGGCGAGAAACGAAGCGAGGCTGAAGAACTATGTCCTAAACTGGATACAGCAGGAGGAACCGTAAGCTAGGAACGAGGAACCGGCCACATGTTCAAGCCTCGCTCTCTGGATTCGACTTAATTTGCTTTAAAACCTAGATGAGGCCAAACAAGCTGTTGCCCACATGGTGCTCGCTTGGGGTGTGTATGTGTGCGCATGAATTTACAGGCAGAGGGAAAACAGGCCTTTTATTGGCCAGGCTGCTCGCTGAGTGTGGCTTTTTGAACAAACTTTAACAAGTATGTGAAATCCAGATGCAGCCATGGGAGCCTGAATTAAAGCACTGGAGCTTGATGGGTGACAGACAGAGCTGCGGCATGAAGGTGGGTGGGGGTAGGGGGGGGTGAGGTGGTGTGGGGGGGCTCCACCCAAGAACCAGAACCAACCTATAAACCAGAATGACCATGGACTGGTGAAACGGTGGTTCTCATGATGCCGTTTCTGTTCTGAACTTCAGCATTGAGTTGGATCTTCAGCGATGTCGAGAACCTTCAGCATCTCCCCAGAGTTCCATTTAATGTTTAAAGACTGGAGATCAACAGGAGATGCACCTTGTGGGTGGTGTAGAGATAATTCTAAGACATCATTCATTCATTCATTCATTCATTATCTTCCGCTTTATCCTCTATTAGGGTCGCGGGGGGGTTCCCCATGCCCATCCAGGGGAGAACGTTTCGGGTGCTGGGCAGATACACCCAGGACGGGGCGCCAATCTATCGCTGGACACACACTCACTCACACAGAAACACTCTATATTGGGCAATTTGGAGAACTCAATTGACCTTGAGCCATGTTTTTGGACTGTGGGAGGAAACCGGAGAACCCGGAGGAAACCCACGCAGATACGGGGAGAACATGGAAACTCCACCCAGATGGGGATTTGAACTGGGAATCCCTAGTGCTGAGAGGAGAACATACTAACCACTAAGCCACAGTGCCACCTCTAAAACATCAGTGTTATAAAAATATCTATACTGTCTCACTGTATTTTACTTTGTGTCTCAGTGTGTCTCACTCTCTATATGCCACTGTGTCTCACCGTGTCTCTGCATTTCTCACTGTGTGTCACTGTAAATTCAGCTTCTTTTGAGTTTTCCTGTCTCAATGTGTTTCACTCTGTTACTCACCATTTCTCACTGTGTCTCACTATATCTCACCATTTCTCACTATATCTCACCATTTCTCACTGTGTTTCACCATTTCTCACTGTCTCACTATATCTCACCATTTCTCACTGTGTTTCACCATTTCTCACTGTGTCTCACTATATCTCACCATTTCTCACTGTGTTTCACCATTTCTCACTGTGTCTCACTCTTTCACCATTTCTCACTGTATCTCACTGTATCTCACTGTATGTCTCACTGTATCTCTCCATTTCTCACTGTGTTTCACCATTTCTCACTGTGTTTCACCATTTCTCACTGTGTCTCACTGTGTTTCACCATTTCTCACTGTCTCACTTTTTCACCATTTCTCACTGTCTCCCTTTTTCACCATTTCTCACTCTCACTCTTTCACCATTTCTCACTGTATCTCACTGTATCTCACTGTATGTCTCACTGTATCTCTCCATTTCTCACTGTGTTTCACCATTTCTCACTGTGTTTCACCATTTCTCACTGTCTCACTTTTTCACCATTTCTCACTGTCTCACTTTTTCACCATTCTCACTGTCTCACTTTTTCACCATTTCTCACTGTATCTCACTGTATGTCTCAGTGTATCTCTCCATTTCTCACTGTTTCACAATTTCTCACTGTCTCACTGTTTCACCATTTCTCACTGTGTCTCACTATGTTTCACCATTTCTCACTGTGTCTTACTGTGTTTCACCATTTCTCACTGTGTGTTTCTCTGTATCTCACCCTTTCTCACTGTGTGTCTCTGTAAGCTGTGTATTGTTTTAATTCTGAATGGACTTCAGTGGGTTAGTTCTCGTTCTCTGTTCTCGTTTCTCATGTGGTTTCTCGTAAACTGGTAACGGGGTCGTTTGTTTCCAGCATGGCAGCATCTCTGACCTCAGAGTTGGAGTGAATTGGAACACTGACACTTTAAAAGGTTTCAGACTGAAACGTCCAACAGGCCGATGTGTAATGAGAGTCAGGTGTCCTCGTCGTTTTGGCCGTGTCATCTCCACTGAGTCAGATGCTGAGTCAGGAGGTTACAGTCGGAACCCTTGCTCGATCAAATAACAGAGCCGCGAGCCAGATACAGTACGTCTGCGCTCCAAACGCCAAACAAAATCTGATCAGAAGCCGTTCATGTGCTGGAGCTGGAGCGGAGAACCCGCCGAACACTGAGGCCAAGTGCGAGAACGACAGGAACCGAATGCAAGCCAGCTGTGAGGAGTAAATAAACAACAGCACAGAGCAGCACTGCGTCCAATCAAGTGCAATTCACAGAGCTGATCACTTACAGTCACTCTCACAGGCATCGCATCGTAAACAGGAACCGCCGAACGTTCCAGCTCCGGCTTCCCATAATGCCACTCCCTCACTTTGTTCCTATTCTGTCTGTCTCGTCACGACATTCCTTCTTCTCCAGGACTGAACTCCCTTATATTTCCTCATCGCTCATCACATTCTCATTCTACTATCGGAGTGCTTTTTAAACCAGTTAGAACCAGTTTCTTTCACGGGCTGAGCGCCCGTCTGTAGCATCGTCAGTTTCGATTAGGACTTACCTGGTTAACATGTCTGTGTGAGCTGTGGTTAAAAAGGTTAGCTTAACGCGTGATCATTACCAGAAGACTCTTCAGTCGTGAGAGGTGGATGACGTTGTTGGTGGTGGATGGCGTTGTTGGTGGTGGATGGCGTTGTTGGTGGATGGAGTTGGTGGATGGCGTTGTTGTTGGTGGATGGCGTTGTTGTTGGTGGATGGCGTTGTTGGTGGTGGATGGCGTTGTTGGTGGTGGATGGCGTTGTTGGTGGATGGCTTTGTTGGTGGATGGAGTTGGTGGATGGCGTTGTAGGTGGATGGAGTTGGCGGATGGCGTTGTTGGAAGTTGTTGGTGAATGGCATTGTTGCATGGCGTTGTTGTTGGATGGCGTTGTAGGATGGAGGTGTCTGATGGCGTTGTTGGAAGTTGTTGGTGGATGGCATTGTTGCATGGCGTTATTGGATGCCGTTGTTGTTGGATGCCGTTGTTGTCGGATGGAGGTGTCTGATGGCGTTGGTGGATGGCATTGTTGGAAGTTGTTGGTGGATGGCATTGTTGGATGGTGTTTTTGGAAGTTGTTGGTGGATGGCATTGTTGCATGGCGTTGTTGGATGGCGTTGTCGGATGGCGTTGTCGGATGGCGTTGTCGGATGGCGTTGTCGGATGGCGTTGTCGCATGGCGTTGGTGGATGGCGTTGGCGGATGCCGTTGTTGCATGATGTTGTTGCATGGCATTGGCAGATGGCGTTGTTGAATGCAGTTGTTTGATGCAGTTGTTGGAAGTTGTTGGTGGATGGCATTGTTGCATGGCGTTGTTGGATGAAGTTGGCGGATGGTGTAGTTGGTGGATGGCATTGTTGCATGGCATTGGTGGAACTTTCTCTAGTTCTAGTTCTATGGCTTGTAGGGAATCTGGAAAACTGAACAGGTTGCTTTTTTGGGTTAAATTCAGGTTTTAGACATGTTCACTTGTAAGAGGGGGGGCACGGTGGTGTGGTTAGCACGTTCACCTCTCAGTGCTGGAGATCCGGGTTCAAATCCCAATCTGGGTGGAGTTTCCATGTACTCCACGTGTTTGTTATGGGTGATGAAAAACACATCATCTCTTTATCATCCTCCTAATCCTCGATTAGGTTTGTGAATCCATGTTTTTGGACTGTGGTGAGAACCCAAAAAAAAAAACAATGCAGAAAGGGGGAGAACATGGAAACTCCACCCAGATTGGGATTCAAACTTGTTCCCCAGCGCTGAGAGGTGGATGTGCTAAGCAGTAAACCACCATGATATAAACCTCAGGATGACTGTGAATCAGATCCTTTAATCAGAGTGACAGTCAGTGGTGCAGGAGAACCACCATCCGGAACGTTCCCTCAATCGAACTCTGACTGAAGTTCTGACTCCAATGAGCGGGAGCTTCTAAATTAAGCTCCAGAATCAGGAACAAGTGGGTGAAAGAAGCGAGAGATTCCTGGCTGGCAACAAAATATTTGAGTGAGTTGTGACCTCGGCCAATGGGAGTGTTAATCTCCGACTTTGTTTCGTGTCTAGACTTTCACACATTCCACAAATACTCTTTATTATCGTCATTTTAATCATCGTCGTCATCGTCACGAAGCACAGATCAAAGTTCATTCTTCACACCACGGTCTTTGTAAGAGTTCCTGCAGGAATGACGGTACGGAACGGTCCTCTCCTCCTCGGGGTCTGGAGGGGGCGTCGTTCTCCTGGTGTGGAATGGAGCTGTGCATCATGAGAAGGTTTGTGCGTGTTACAGGTCTTTCCTGGAACCTTCCCCAGGTGCCCTGACGCTCCACTTGCATTTGGCTTTGTGTTTTAGAGCCCAAGGAGCTCAAGCAAATGCTGCGTTAATCCCCGTTAATGTCCCTCTCACACACACACACACACACACACACACACACACACACACACACATATTCATACACACACTGAAACCCTCTGTCCCACTGAGACCTAAAGAACTGCAGGTCACAACATGTCAGTCCTGTCTGAACAACACTTAACTGCGTCTGTGTCTGTGCGTGTGTATGTCTGTGTGTGTGTTTGTCTGTCTGTGTGTGTGTGTCTGTCTGTCTAAGTGTATGTGTGTGTCTGTCTGTCTAAGTGTGTGTGTGTGTGTGTGTGTGTGTATATCTCTGTCTGTGTGTGTGTGTATATCTCTGTGTGTGTGTGTCTCTGTCTGTGTGTGTGTGTGTGTGTGTGTGTGTGTGTGTGTGTGTATCTCTGTCTGTGTGTGTGTCTCTAAGTGTTTGTCTCTGTGTGTGTGTGTCTCTGTCTGTATGTGTCTGTGTGTGTGTATATCTCTGTGTGTGTGTGTGTGTCTCTGTCTGTATGTGTCTGTTTGTGTGTGTGTGTGTGTATCTCTGTCTGTGTGTGTGTGTCTCTGTCTGTCTAAGTGTTTGTCTCTGTGTGTGTGTATGTGTGTGTGTCTGTCTAAGTGTTTGTCTCTGTGTGTGTGTGTCTCTGTCTGTATGTGTCTGTGTGTGTGTGTGTGTGTGTGTGTGTATATCTGTGTGTATGTGTGTGTCTCTGTCTGTATGTGTCTGTTTGTGTGTGTGTGTGTGTGTGTGTGTGTGTGTGTGTGTGTGTGTGTGTATCTGTGTGTGTGTCTCTGTCTGTATGTGTCTGTTTGTGTGTGTGTGTGTGTGTGTGTGTTTTTGTGTGTATATATCTGTGTGTGTGTCTCTGTCTGTATGTGTCTGTGTGTGTGTGTGTATATCTCTGTCTGTGTATGTGTCTCTCTGTCTGTATGTGTCTGTGTGTGTGTATATATATCTATGTCTGTGTGTATGTGTGTGTGTGTGTGTCTCTGTCTGTGTCTAAGTGTCTGTGTGTGTGTGTGTCTGTCTAAGTGTGTGTGTGTGTGTGTGTGTGTCTGTCTGTGTGTGTCTGTGTCTAAGTGTGTGTATGTGTGTGTCTGTCTAAGTGTGTGTGTATGTGTGTCTGTGTGTGTGTGTGTGTGTGTGTGTGTGCGTATATGTGTGCAGGTCTCTATGTCTCTGTGTGTGTGTATGTCTCTGTGTGTGTGTGTGTGTGTATGTCTCTGTCTCTGTGTGTGTGTGTGTGTGTGTGTGTGTGTTGAAACCCACGTGCATCATCCCAGACTGCTCCATCGTTACTCCATCCTCTTGAAAACAATGCTGAGCCCAAACAGTACACTTGTGCTCCACCATTAACGCTGGGAACCAAACCAAAACTCCACTTTAGCTCATTTATCTCTTTACATATTCAAATCCCGCTTCCTGTTTACGGAACGCCGCATTACGGCTGTTTACACCAACCACAGGCTTTCCAAATGTTTCCCTCAGCGACCGACCCAAGCATGGAGGAGGCACTGACCGCATCACTACACCTACTGGTCAGCATGTCCACCTCTCACCCCTCTCCCCCCCCCCCCCCCCCCCCACACACACACGACCCTAGTATAGGGTTAAGTGGAAGATAATGGATGGATGTTCTGCACGGTTCTTAAACCGTCACAGATGATCACCACGATCCAGTAGATCTCCACCCTCCTCCTCCTCCTCCTCCTCTCTGTATGGCTGCTGTGTATCCACCAGGTCTCCATAGCGACTATCATGTTAGTTCATTTGTGTACTCGTCCCTTACACAGTGTTCTCCCCCCTCCGTTTGTGTATCTGCATCTCTCCTCGGGATAAACATTCCTCCTTCATTAGAACCAGCAGACGGACAAAGACGAGCCACCCGAGATCGACCAATCGGAACGGAGCATTGAGTCTTCACCTCTTTGCCTATGATGCCAATCCCTGTCCATCATTAGTGAAGCATCATCTTAACGACGGGCCAATTGTGGAGACATCACAAATCGGACTAAAGCTAGAGAGGAGAAGCCGTCCATGTACAAGCACAATGAGCCTCCATGAGCGAGCGAGAGAGGAGAGAGAGAGAGAGAGAGAGAGAGCAGTGAGAGAGAGAGGGAGAGAGAGAGAGCAGTGAGATGAGCTCTGCTGATAAGAATAATGAGAGAGAGCGACACAAATCTGCAGGATTATCGGACTTGTGGGCAGATGAGAGCTGGAGGGTTTTAGTTACCGCAAATCCTGAGTGTGTGCACTTGTAGGAATGGTGTGTGTGTGTGTGTGTGTGTGTGTGTGTGTGTGTGTGTGTGTGTGTGTGTGTGTGTGTGTGTCTCGCTCTCTCGACTTTCCACTAATCTGTATGTGATCACAGAGCCGTCGGTCTGAGGCTGAAATCCATTCCTCTGTGACAGAAAAGCCGTTTTTTGGTTATTTAAATGTCATGATCGCAATTCTTCTGCTTTTGTCTGAGATGGCGACACGCTGGCTTAGTGACTAGCATGTTCTCCTCGCAGCGCTAGGGATTCCCGGTTCGAATCCCAATCTGGGTGGAGTTTCCATGTTCTCCCGGGTCTCCTCCGGGTTCTCTGGTTTCCTCCCACAGTCTAAAAACATGGATCAAATCAGTTGAGTTCTCCAAATTGCCCCATATAGAATGTGTCTGTTTGAGTGTCCAGTAATAGATTGGCACCCTGTCCTGGGTGTATCTGCCCAACGCCTGAGACGTTCTCCCCTGGATGGGCATGGGGAACCCCCCCGCGACCCTAGTAGAGGATAAAGCGGAAGATTAATGAATGGATGGATCAAAATGTCCCAATACCTCCTCTGTGGGGGTCCTAATGATTAGAGAACATACTAAAGTGAACTAACAAAGTATGTAAAGACACAGATGGACCATAGAATGGAACTGTAGGATAAAAGTCCATCTATATGATCAGTGGAACTGAAACTACTCTGGACCTAATGAAATGGCAAATCCCAATCTGCATGGAGGTCTCATGTTCTCCCCTGGATGGGGAGAACACGTGGGTTTCCTCCGGGTTCTCCGGTTTCCTCCCACAGTCCAAAAACATGGATCAAGTCAATTGAGTTCTCCAAATTGCCCCATATAGAGTGTGTATGTGTGAGTGAGTGTGTGTCCAGTGATAGATTGGCGCCCTGTCCTGGGTGTATCTGCCCGGAGAACCTGGAGGAAACCCACACAGACACGGGGAGAACATGAGACCTCCACGCAGATTGGGATTTGAACCAGGAATCCCTAGCGCTGAGAGGAGAACATGCTAACCACTAAGTCACCGTGCCGCCTCATGCCGGAATCGTGTTTTTAACTCTTGATGACTCAGCTTTTTTAACTCAACCTGTTTTTCTCTCCGGTATCTCCAGCTCCTCATCCGGGAAGATCACCATGGTAACGCCGGTTACGGGACGGAATCTGGATTTCTGTTGGATGAGTGGTGTAGCAGTCCTGCAGATCTATCTATGGGTGTCCTGCACTGTTGATGCTGCCCCCCACCCCCCACCCCCCACCCCCCTGCTCAAAAAGGATGAGTCCCACACTGAGCATCGGTCCTCATAAGGTTTCTTCATTATAAAACATCTGAAACAGGGAGGTTCACCAATGCATCCACATACACACACACAACTATACCTACATACACGTACACCAATGCATCCACATACACACACACACACACACACACAACTATACCTACATACACATACACCAATGCATCCACATACACACACACACACACACACACACACACACACACAACTATACCTACATACACATACACCAATGCATCCACATACACACACACACACACACACACACACACACACACACAACTATACCTACATACACATACACCAATGCATCCACATACACACACACACACACACACACACACACACACACAACTATACCTACATACACGTACACCAATGCATCCACATACACACACACACACACACACACACAACTATACCTACATACACATACACCAATGCATCCACATACACACACACACACACACACACACACACACACAACTATACCTACATACACGTACACCAATGCATACACACACACAACTATACCTACATACACATACACCAATGCATCCACATACACACACACACACACACACAACTATACCTACATACACGTACACCAATGCATCCACATACACACACACACACACACACACACACACACACAACTATACCTACATACACATACACCAATGCAACCACATACACACACACACACACACACACACACACACACACACACAACTATACCTACATACACATACACCAATGCATCCACATACACACACACACACACACACACACACACACACACACACACACACACAACTATACCTACATACACGTACACCAATGCATCCACATACACACACACACACACACACACACACAACTATACCTACATACACATACACCAATGCATCCACATACACACACACACACACACACACACACACACACACACACACACAACTATACCTACATACACGTACACCAATGCATACACACACACAACTATACCTACATACACATACACCAATGCATCCACATACACACACACACACACACACAACTATACCTACATACACGTACACCAATGCATACACACACACAACTATACCTACATACACATACACCAATGCATCCACATACACACACACAACTATACCTACATACACATACACCAATGCATCCACATACACACACACACAACTATACCTACATACACATACACCAATGCATCCACACACACACACACACACACACACACACACACAACTATACCTACATACACATACACCAATGCATCCACATACACACACACACACACACACACACACACACACAACTATACCTACATACACATACACCAATGCATCCACATACACACACACACACACAACTATACCTACATACACATACACCAATGCATCCACATACACACACACACAACTATACCTATATACACCAATGCATCCACATACACACACACACACAACTATACCTACATACACATACACCAATGCATCCACATACACACACACACAACTATACCTACATACACATACACCAATGCATCCACATACACACACACACAACTATACCTATATACACCAATACACCAATGCATCCACATACACACACACACACAACTATACCTACATACACATACACCAATGCATCCACATACACACACACACACAACTATACCTACATACACATACACCAATGCATCCACATACACACACACACAACTATACCTACATACACATACACCAATGCATCCACATACACACACACACACACACACACACAACTATACCTACATACACATACACCAATGCATCCACATACACACACACACACACACACACACACACACACACACACACACACAACTATACCTACATACACGTACACCAATGCATACACACACACAACTATACCTACATACACATACACCAATGCATCCACATACACACACACACACACACACAACTATACCTACATACACGTACACCAATGCATACACACACACAACTATACCTACATACACATACACCAATGCATCCACATACACACACACAACTATACCTACATACACATACACCAATGCATCCACATACACACAACACACACAACTATACCTACATACACATACACCAATGCATCCACCACACACACACACACACACACAAAACAACTATACCTACATACACATACACCAATGGCATCCACATACACACACACACACACACACACACAGACACAAACTATACCTACATACACATACACCAATGCATCCACATACACACACACACACACAACTATACCTACATACACATACACCAATGCATCCACATACACACACACACAACTATACCTATATACACCAATGCATCCACATACACACACACACACAAACTATACCTACATACACATACACCAATGCATCCACATACACACACACACAACTATACCTACATACACATACACCAATGCATCCACATACACACACACACAACTATACCTATATACACCAATACACCAATGCATCCACATACACACACACACACAACTATACCTACATACACATACACCAATGCATCCACATACACACACACACACACAACTATACCTACATACACATACACCAATGCATCCACATACACACACACACAACTATACCTACATACACATACACCAATGCATCCACATACACACACACACACAACTATACCTACATACACGTACACCAATGCATCCACATAAACACACACACAACTATACCTACATACACGTACACCAATGCATCCACATACACACACACACACACACACAACTATACCTACATACACATACACTAATGCATCCACATACACACACACACACAACTATACCTACATACACATACACTAATGCATCCACATACACACACACACAACTATACCTACATACACATACACCAATGCATCCACATACACACACACAACTATACCTATACACACACAACTATACCTACACACACACATACATGCATTCACATACACACACACACATACAACTATACCTATACACACACCTACAAACTCAACTATACCTACATACACACACACACACAACTATACCTATACACACACACATACATGCATTCACATACACACACACACACACACACACACACACATACAACTATACCTATACACACAGCTACAAACACAACTATACCTACATACACCAATACACCTATGCATCCACATACACACACACACACACACACACACACACAACTATACCTACATACACCAATGCATCCACATACACACACACACAACTATACCTATACACACACAACTATACCTACACACACACATACATGCATTCACATACACACACACACACACACATACAACTATACCTATACACACGCCTACAAACTCAACTATACCTACATACACCAATACACCTATGCATCCACATACACACACACACACACACACACACACACACACACATACAACTATACCTATTCACACACCTACAAACACAACTATACCTACACACACACACACATACATGCATCCACATACACACACACACACATACAACTATACCTATACACACACATACATGCATCCACATACACACACATACAACTATACCTATACACACGCCTACAAACACAACTATACCTACACACACACATACATGCATCCACATATACACACACACACACATACAAACACAACTATACCTACACACACACATACATGTATCCACATACACACACACACACACACACACACACACATACAACTATACCTATACACACACATACATGCATCCACATACACACACATACAACTATACCTATACACACGCCTACAAACACAACTATACATACACACACACACACATACACATATACCTACACACACATACACCAATGCATCCACATACACACACACATACAACTATACCTATCTACACATCGACATACACACCTGCACCCATACACACCCTCATACACTGAGGCTCATGTTCTAAGGTCAGCTGTTTAATAATATTTAAGGTTAAAATCCAAACATACAGTCACAAAAAAAAAAAAAAAGACGATCATGCACTTGATAGAACTTTTTTTGTTTCCTTTGAGTTTGAAACACAGAGTTTATTCACTGAGTCATCATTTTAACGACTTCCTGCATCACGTTCTCGTCCTTTTCGGTTGAGATCACCAGCAGAGTCAGCCCTCTCCAGCACGTCCCACAGACTTAGAACAGGTGTCTCTCTGAAGGAGGAGGAGAACATGCCCAAGCCATCAGTGGACTCCAATCCTCGTCATTGTAACGTAACGTAGTCTCAGTCCAAACGAACCCCCTGAAGATCAAAACACAACATTACTATTCAAACATTTATCCTTCGGGTTCTCCGCTTTCCTCCCACAGTCCAAAAACATGGATTCAAGGTCATCTGGCTGCTCTAAATTGCCCCGATATAGTGTAATAATAATACACTTTATTTCAAGGCGCCGTTTCTAACACCCAAGGACACCGTACAATAATAAAACAATAAGTTATTAATAATAAGTGTGTGTGGGCGGCACGCTGGCTTAGTGGTTAGCATGTTCTCCTCTCAGCGCTAGGGATTCCCAGTTCAAATCCCCATCTGGGTGGAGTTTTCCATGTTCTCCCCGTGTCCACGTGGGTTTCCTCAGGGTTCTCCGGTTTCCTCCCACAGTCCAAAAACATGGATCAAGGTCGATTGAATTCTCCAAATTGCCCCATATAGAGTGTGTCTGTGTGAGTGAGAGTGTGCCCAGCGATAGATTGGCGCCCTGTCCTGGGTGTATCTGCCCAGCGCCCGAAACGTTCTCCCCTGGATGGGCATGGGGAATCCCCCCCCCCCCCCCATTCCCGTTTGAATCCCAATCTGGGTGGAGTTTCCATGTTCTCCCCGTGTCCACATGGGTTTCCTCCAGGTTTTCCGGCTTCCGGATGGATGAATGGGTGGATAAGTGTGAGTGTGTGTTCAGTGATTGATTGCCCCCCCCCCCCCCCAATCCTCATTCCTAATCTCTCAGGTTCGAATCCCGTTCTCGGTGGAGTTTCCATCTTCTCCGTGTCCACCTGTGTTTTTCTGGGTTCCTCCCACAGTCCAAAAAAAACATGGATTCAAGGTCAAGTGGCTGTTCTAAATTGCCCCTAACAAAACTGCCCTAATATAGTGTGTGTGTGTATTCCCAGAGCTGGATTAGCCCCCAGTCCTGGATGTATCTGAACCGTTCTCCCCTGAAAGGGCATGAGGAACCCTCCCCGACCCAAGTAAAGGACCAAGCACCAAGCAGAAGATACGAGAAAGACCTGCACCTCTATAATGCTGGAGTTGAACGTTAATACAGCTGAAGGTTCCACCTCCGCCTGTAACATCCTCCACTCACAACGTCAGTTAAGTAAATATAACAAAGTAAATGTACCATGTTACTGCGTTCCACCTGGGGGAGGAAGGGGGGTCTTGGTGGGGGGGGGGGGTTATGCATAGCCCAAGAGTCTGCACTGGTTTTTGGTTTAGCTATAAAAAGCCCTGGAGCTTTCTAATTATTAAATCCTACCCCACACACACACACACACACACACACACACACACACACACACTCGGTGCATGTGCAGTCTTCTGGTTCTTCTCACTCTGTCGTTTTAACAAGGTATAAGCTGTAAAATGTTCACAGCCCCGAGAAGGTGTATATGTATGGGACCTTGTGGCTTAACAGTAATTCCAGTTTTCCTAAAACACACACTTGGATCCAACCCGCAGAAATCCTGTCTAATTCAAGGGCCCTTGAGGGTTTAACGTTTCCTGAATAAACCACATCTCATCTTTAATTGGTCAGTGGGGGGAATTCAGTCGTGAGGACAGGGATAGGCTGCCAGGAGGAGGAAACGGACCGAAGGTGGATCACTCACCTCTGATGGGACGAGACGGTAAGCGACAGGACTCGGGTTTAGGCCCAGATTCCTTCTTCATCGTCCTGAAATCAGACGTTAGAACCAGAACTATTACACATTTTCCACGTGGTTCTATTAGAACCATACAGACGGACCTCTTGTGCAGGAGGAACCTGGTTTTATAGTGGTTAGTATGTTCTCCCTTCAGCGCGTTTATTTTTATTTAATATACATCTTTAATGGACATTGAGGTGAGCTGCATATGGTTAAGGTTCCTGCTTCGGTTCCATCTGATGGATGTTCTTGTGTTCAGTGACGGACTGGTGACTTTTCCTGGGTGTATCACTTATCCTGAAATCCCACAGTCCATAAACATGGCTTTAAGGTGATTTGGGTAATCTAAAATGCCCCCATGTAGTGAGTGTGTACCCAACAATCGTTTGGTACCCTTACTGGATGTATCTGCCCAGCACTCAAAATGTTCTCCCATGGATGAGCCTTTTGGAACCCCTCATCCTGAACTCCCACAGTTCATAAACATGGCTTCAAGGTGATTTGGCTAATCTAAAATGCCCCTATATAGTGAGTGTGTACCCAACAATCATTTGGTACCCTTACTGGATGTATCTGCCCAGCACTCAAAAAGTTCTCCCATGGATGAGCCTTTTGGAACCCCTCATCCTGAACTCCCACAGTTCATAAACATGGCTTCAAGATGATTTGGCTAATCTAAAATGCCCCTATATAGTGAGTATGTACCCAACAATGGTTTGGTACCCTTACTGGGTGTATCTGCCCAGCACTCAAAATGTTCTCCACTGGATGGGCCTTTTGGAACACCTCATTCTGAACTCCCACAGTCCAAAAACATGGCTTCAATGTGGTTTGTCTGATCTAAAATGCCCCTATATAGTGAGTATGTACCCAAGAATGGATTGGCACACTTCTTGGGTGTAACCACCCAATGCACAAAACGTTCTCTCCTGGATGGGCCTTTTGGAACCCCTCAACCTGAACTCCCACAGTCCAAAAACATGGCTTCAAGGTGATTTGGGTAATCTAAAATGCCCCTATATGGTAAGTGTGTACCCAACAATGGTTTAGTACCCTTACTGGGTGTATCTGCCCAGCGCACAAAACGTTCTCCACTGGATGGGCCTTTTGGAACCCCTCATCCTGAACTCCCACAGTCCAAAAACATGGCTTCAAGGTGATTTGGGTAATCTAAAATGCCCCTATATAGTGAGTATGTACCCAACAATGGATTGGCACACTTCTTGGGTGTAACCACCCAGTGCACAAAACGTTCTCCACTGGATGAGCCTGTTGGAACCCCTCATCCTGAACTCCCACAGTCCAAAAACATCGCTTCAAGGTGATTCGGCTGATCTAAAATGCCCCTATATGGTGAGTGTGTACTCAACAATGGTTTAGTATCCTTCCTGGGTGTATCTGCCCAGCACTCCAAAAGTTCTCCACTGGATGGGCCTTTTGGAACCCCGCATCCTGAACTCCCACAATCCAAAAACATGGCTTCAAGGTGATTCAGCTGATCTAAAATGCCCCTATATAGTGAGTGTGTACCCAACAATGGTTTGGTTCCCTTCCTGGGTGTATCTGCCCAGCGCACAAAACATTCTCCACTGGATAGGCCTTTTGCAACCCCTCATCCTGAACTCCCACAGTCCAAAAGCATGGCTTCAAGGTGATTCAGCTGATCTAAAATGCCCCTATATAGTTAGTATATACCCAACAATGGATTGGCACACTTCTTGGGTGTAACCACCCAGTGCACAAAACGTTCTCCACTGGATGAGCCTGTTGGAACCCCTCATCCTGAACTCCCACAGTCCAAAAACATGGCTTCAAGGTGATTCGGCTAATCTAAAATATGGTGATTGTGTACCCAATAATGGATTGGCACTTGTTAGTTAACATTTCTATGTTCTCATTTTGTCTGTAGGTGTTTCTTCTTCCAGTCCAAACCCTGCTAGAACTAGATGTTTGCAGTCAGATGAGGGGGTGAGGTTCGGTACCTCTTATTTAAATGTCCCTCCTTAATTAAGCAGCCGATTCCCTCTGCCCTTAACATCTCATTAATCTCCACCGCGGCCTCGACTCTGTAACATGATGTCAGAAGCAGGATGTTTGGGTTCTGGATGGCGCGCGGGGTTTTATTGTGGTGGACTGAAGGATATTAACTTCATTCAGACTCGCAGTATTTAAATCATTCAGGATCTGAGATGTTCTTGGATCCGCACCACCCGTCATTAACTTTGGGTTCGCTCATTTGTGTCACAATGGATTAGTCCTGAGGACGGAGAGTTCCGTCTCACCGCTCGCTACGGGACGCAGCTCAGAGAAGCCGTCCGTCCGTCTGTCCGTCTGTCTGTCTGTCTCCTGAATCATAACGCACTGTTCTAATAATAACCTGATCGACACAGCCAGTGCAGCTGTGTGTGTGTGTGTGTGTGTGTGTGTGTGTGTGTGTGTGTCAGGTCTGGCAGGCAGGGCTGAGCCCCGCAGTGATCCCCGGCTCTTCATCATTAATCACCCCTCCTTCCTTCTTGTGCTCTGCAGCCCTCATTCAGGGCAAAAGCAAACAGAGTGATTAATGACGTTCAGATAAAGGCGGCAGATGAAGGAGTGATGAAGATGAGTGTGTTTGAAAGAAAAACACTCACACCTCAGGAGCCTGGTCCTGACCTCGGCTGACCCTCCATACGGAGGTCGCGGGTCAGGGGTTGACGTTGAGTCGGGAGGAGAACAGGCTGATGCTGCTCACTGAGGATCTTATTATTATCTGATCCATGCTCAGGACTGCAGGGATGCTGCCGTGTGTGTGTGTGTGTGTGTGTGTGTGCGCGCTGGTACAAATGGATCATTCTGTAGTCCATCTGTTTCTCCACATACTGTGTTAGTCTGCTTTAGTACGTTCTCTGAGGATCACAGAGGAGGTATTGGGGTGGTGGATGATTCTCAGGACTGCGGTGATGCTGAAATGATGGTGGTGATGGTGTGTGTGTGTGTGTGTGTGAGTGTGTGATGGTACGAATGGATCATTCTGTAGTCCATCTGTTTCTCCACATACTGTTAGTCTGCTTTAGTATGTTCTCTGATGATCACAGAGGAGGTATTGAGGTGGTGGATGATTCTCAGGACTGCAGTGATACTGATATGGTGGTGGTGTGTTGTCAGTGTGTGTGTGTGTGTGCGCACTGGTACGAATGGATCATTCTGTAGTCCATCTGTTTTTCTACATACTGTGTTAGTCTGCTTTAGTATGTTCTCTGATGATCACAGAGGAGGTATTAGGGTGGAGGATGATTCTCAGGACTGCAGTGATGCTGACATGATGGTGGTGTGTGTGTGTGTGTGTGCGCGCGCGCTGGTACGAATGGATCATTCTGTAGTCCATCTGTTTCTCCACATACTGTTAGTCTGCTTTAGTACGTTCTCTGATGATCACAGAGGAGGTATTGAGGTGGTGGATGATTCTCAGGACTGCAGTGATACTGATATGGTGGTGGTGTGTTGTCAGTGTGTGTGTGTGTGTGTGTGTGCGCACTGGTACGAATGGATCATTCTGTAGTCCATCTGTTTCTCCACATACTGTGTTAGTCCGCTTTAGTATGTTCTCTGATGATCACAGAGGAGGTATTGGGGTGGTGGATGATTCTCAGGACTGCCGTGATGCTGATATGGTGGTGGTGGGTGTGTGTGTGTGTGTGTGTGTGTGTGTGCGCGCGCGCTGGTACGAATGGATCATTCTGTAGTCCATCTGTTTCTCCACATACTGTTAGTCTGCTTTAGTATGTTCTCTGATGATCACAGAGGAGGTATTGGGGTGGTGGATGATTCTCAGGACTGCAGTGATGCTGAAATGATGGTGGTGGTGGTGATGGTGTGTGTGTGTGTGTGTGTGTGAGTGTGTGATGGTACGAATGGATCATTCTGTAGTCCATCTGTTTCTCCACATACTGTTAGTCTGCTTTAGTATGTTCTCTGATGATCACAGAGGAGGTATTGAGGTGGTGGATGATTCTCAGGACTGCAGTGATACTGATATGGTGGTGGTGTGTTGTCAGTGTGTGTGTGTGTGTGTGTGTGTGCGCACTGGTACGAATGGATCATTCTGTAGTCCATCTGTTTTTCTACATACTGTGTTAGTCTGCTTTAGTATGTTCTCTGATGATCACAGAGGAGGTATTAGGGTGGTGGATGATTCTCAGGACTGCAGGGATGCTGACATGGTGGTGGTGTGTGTGTGTGTGTGTGTGTGTGTGTGTGTGTGCGCGCGCGCTGGTACGAATGGATCATTCTGTAGTCCATCTGTTTCTCCACATACTGTTAGTCTGCTTTAGTACGTTCTCTGATGATCACAGAGGAGGTATTGAGGTGGTGGATGATTCTCAGGACTGCAGTGATACTGATATGGTGGTGGTGTGTTGTCAGTGTGTGTGTGTGTGTGTGTGCGCACTGGTACGAATGGATCATTCTGTAGTCCATCTGTTTCTCCACATACTGTGTTAGTCCGCTTTAGTATGTTCTCTGATGATCACAGAGGAAGTATTGGGGTGGTGGATGATTCTCAGGACTGCAGTGATGCTGACATGATGATGGTGGTGGTGTGTGTGTGTGTGTGTGTGTGTGTGCGCGCGCGCTGGTACGAATGGATCATTCTGTAGTCCATCTGTTTCTCCACATACTGTTAGTCTGCTTTAGTACGTTCTCTGATGATCACAGAGGAGGTATTGGGGTGGTGGATGATTCTCAGGACTGCAGTGATGCTGAAATGATGGTGGTGGTGGTGATGGTGTGTGTGTGTGTGTGTGTGTGAGTGTGTGATGGTACGAATGGATCATTCTGTAGTCCATCTGTTTCTCCACATACTGTTAGTCTGCTTTAGTATGTTCTCTGATGATCACAGAGGAGGTATTGAGGTGGTGGATGATTCTCAGGACTGCAGTGATACTGATATGGTGGTGGTGTGTTGTCAGTGTGTGTGTGTGTGTGTGTGTGTGTGTGTGTGCGCACTGGTACGAATGGATCATTCTGTAGTCCATCTGTTTTTCTACATACTGTGTTAGTCTGCTTTAGTATGTTCTCTGATGATCACAGAGGAGGTATTAGGGTGGTGGATGATTCTCAGGACTGCAGGGATGCTGACATGGTGGTGGTGGTGGTGGTGTGTGTTTGTGTGTGTGTGTGTGTGTGGTGGTATGAATGAATGGATCATTCTGTAGTCCATCTGTTTCTCCACATACTGTGTTAGTCTGCTTTAGTATGTTCTCTGCAATCCTGAGAATCATCCACCACCCTAATACCTCCTCTGTGATCATCAGTGATACTGACATGGTGGTGGTGTGTGTTTGTGTGTGTGTGTGTGTGTGTTGGTACGAATGGATCATCCTGTAGTGCATCTGTTTCTCTACATAATGTGTTATTCCGCTTTAGTATGTTCTCTAATGATCATGGGGTGGTGGATGATTCTCAGTACTGCAGTGATGCTGACATGGTGGTGGTGTGTTGTGTGTGTGTGTGTGTGTGTGAGTGTGTGTGTGTGTGTGTTGGTACGAATGGATCATTCTGTAGTCCATCTGTTTCTCCTGCATGTCCTCCCTGTGCCTATGTGGATTCATCATTATCCCAAACTGATGGATTCCCTGAAGGTTCCTAATGGTCCGAGCTCTAGTGAGTGGGGTATGTCTCAATTTGGGATAGTAATGAATCCACATAGGCACAGGGAGGACATGCAGGCCACAAATGGACCAGAGTCCAGACCACTTGGGATTCGAAGGGTTCCCTGAAGGTTCCTAATGGTCCGAGCTGGGGTGAGAGGGGTATGTCTCAGTGCACTCACAGCACCGCTGCAAAACCCAAATAAATCAAAGTGTAACATCAGACAAAGCATCCAGGGTAAAAGCATAACACATCCCACCGGTGGGGCGCCCCCTAATGAGCGCAGCCCCAAGAAGACGGCATAGCCCTTCAAATAAGCCATGTGATCAGAGTGAGGCCTCACACGCTGGTTCTGTTTGTAGAGGGTTTGTCTGTGTGTGGGCTGGAGGGACTATCCCAGTGACACACAGGAGGGACTCCCTGACAGCAATAAATCTCAGAGTTATTACTGTATTATCACTGATAACAGACTCTGTGGTGTGTGTGTGTGTGTGTGTGTGTGTGTGTGTGTGGTACACAAGATCATGAAAATAAGTATGTAATTAATCTTCCACTTCATATGATTATGACCTGTCAGAAAGCAGTGTCTGGAACATAGCCTTCACACACCTCTCTGAGCTGCACACACACACACACACACACACACACACACACACACACTGCTGATTATGGTCATGCTGACAACTTGGGTTCTCTCCACTGAAGATGTTTAGTTCTTTGAAGACTCTGGTGTTGACACGGAGTTGGTCTTCCAATGACTGCAGTGCGAGTCGGGCAGATGAAAGCGAGTGAGTTGGGAACCTGATTCTACTGAAGTTCCAAGAGGGTTCTAAAATAAGCCACGGGGCGGTGGCGACTAGTCCATAGGGGGCGCTGGGGTGCCGCCTACCCCTTAAAATTGTTCAGATCCATCCATTATCTTCCGCTTTATCCTCTACTTGGGTCGCAGGGGAGGGGGGGGGGGGGGGAGTTCCCCATGCCCATCCAGGAGAGAACGTTTCGGGCGCTGGGCAGATACACCCAGGCACGCACACACACACTCACACATACACACTCTATATGGGGCAATTTGGAGAAATCAATTGGCTTGATCCATGTTTTTGGACTGTGGGAGGAAACCGGAGAACCCGGAGGAAACCCACGTGGACACGGGGAGAACATGGAAACTCCACCCAGATGGGGATTCGAACCGGGAATCCCTAGTGCTGAGAGGAGAACATGCTAACCACTAAGCCACCGTGCCGCCCCACACTATATATATAGGGGCAATTTAGATACGTGCACCGACCCTAGTAGAAGATTATTCATTCATTCATTATCGTCCGCTTCGTCCTATATTAGGGTCGCGGGGGGGTTCCCCATGCCCATCCAGGGGAGAACTGGCTGGCTTTGGGCGCTGGGCAGACACACCCAGGACAGGGCGCCAATCCATCGTTGGGCACACACTCACTCACACAGACACACTCTATATGGGGCAATTTTGAGAATTCAATTGACTTGATCCATGTTTTTGGACTGTGGGAGGAACCCGGAGGAAACCCACGCGGACACGGGGAGAACATGGAAACTCCACCCAGATGGGGATTCGAACCGGGAATACATAGCGCTAAGAGGAGAACATGCTCACCACTAAGCCACCGTGCCTCCCTGGTAGAAGATTAATAGAATGATAATGAATGAATGAATGTTGCTGTTTTATAAAGACCCCTGATTTTCCCCGCAGTCGTGTTCCAGACTTTCGTTGATCAGTAGAACCCACATGGGACGAATTTCCAGCCGACTCTGGCAATCGAACCATGATCGGCAACTTCCCCTTTCTTCCCTTTGCTCATTTAAGGGCAAATTCTGCAGCCTGTGAATGAATTCTGCTGATTTAATCTGCAACCTTTCATCAGCGTTGCAGCGTAATCGCCCAGCGCGTTCAGTTGTTTACTGGAATGTGGTTCCAGCTCTGCACCCGGATCCTGAGGTCAGGTCTAGTCACATCTGCCTAATCTGCCAAGTCAGCACTCAGGCTAATAAAACCTTTAATCCCGAAGGTACAGCGCACCCACTGCACATTAATCCGCCGACGGCACCCCGAGGCCGCGCCGTGCGCGGGAGTCTGAGGGATGACATCATTCATGGGCGGCGCTCACCTGCTCCAGCTGAGGCTGCTGATTGCTGTGAGAGGACGGCCCTCGGGACGGTCCCCGATACTGAGCGTGTCCTGGATGGGTGTGGTGAGGATGAGGAGGGTGATGAGGGTGGTGATGGCCGTCGTTGTAATTCTCAGCAATCAGCTTCATTCTGCTTTGTGTCTGTGGAATAAATAAACAGCTGAAATCTCATTGGTCAATTCATTACTGAGCACACACTATATATATATATATATATATATAACCATCCATCCATTATCTTCTGCTTTAATGGGGGGGGGGGGGGTTCCCCATGCCCATCCAGGGGAGAACATTTTGGGGCAACAGATACACCCAGGACAGGGCGCCAATCTATCGCTGGACACACACTCACTCACACAAACACACTCTATATGGGGCAATTTGGAGAACTCAATTGACTTGGTCCATGTTTTTGGACTGTGGGAGAAAACCGGAAAACCCGGAGGAAACCCACGCAGACACGGGGAGAACATGGAAACTCGACCCAGATGGGGATTCGAGCGCTGAGAGGAGAACATGCTAACCACTAAGCCACCGTGCCGCCCCACACTATATATATATATATATATATTATATATATATATATATATATATATATAATATATATATGTACAGGGGCAATTTAGATATGTGCACTTTAGAGCACCTTGAATCAATATTTTTGGACTGTGGAAGGAAACCTGAGAACCCGGAGGAAACCCACGCGGACACGGGGAGAACATGGAAACTCCACCCAGATGGGGATTCAAACCAAGAATCCCTAGTGCTGAGAGGAGAACATGCTAACCACTAAGCCATCGTGCCGCCCCCACACTAAATATATGTATAGGGGCAATTTAGATATGTGCACATTAGAGCACCTTGAATCAATGTTTTTGGACTGTGGGAGGAAACCTGAGAACCCGGAGGAAACCCACGCGGACACGGGGAGAACATGGAAACTCCAACCAGATGGGAATTCGAACCGGGAATCCCTAGTTATGAGAGGAGAACATGCTAACCACTAAGCCACCATGCCGCCCCCACACTAAATATATGTATAGGGGCAATTTAGATATGTGCACTTTAGAGCACCTTGAATCAATATTTTTGGACTGTGGGAGGAAACCGGAGAACCCGGAGGAAACCCACGCAGACACGGGGAGAACATGGAAACTCCAACCAGATGGGGATTCGAACCAGGAATCCCTAGTCCTGAGAGGAGAACATGCTAACCACTAAGCCACCATGCCGCCCCCACACTAAATATATGTATAGGGGCAATTTAGATATGTGCACATTAGAGCACCTTGAATCAATGTTTTTGGACTGTGGGAGGAAACCGGAGAACCCAGAGAAAGCCCATGTGGAGACGGGGAGAACATGCAAACTCTACGCAGATTGGGATTCGAACCTCGGACTTGCTAACCACGCCACCCCTGTGCCGCCCTTGATGTGAGATTATTAAATATTTTGCAAAACGAGTGAAAGTTTGTTCACTGAAACGCTGGCTGTGTTGGCGCTGCAGCATATGTTAATGAGTCGCATGGTTTGTTTATCAAAAAGCAGAACGTTGGAACATCAGAGGTGATGAAAATCAGAGCCACATCCTCAAATCCGGCTCCACACACTCACACAAACAAGTGTACAGTTACAGCAGCGCGCTCGGGCAACGGGAGGAGATGCACCTCAGGAATTCCGCCTCCATCACTCTCCTCCACATCAAAGCATGGAATGCCAGGGGAGCATCCATCACACGGGGGTGACCCTCCAGACCCACTCTGCAGGTACGGGGGAAATAGCATCGAGTCTGTGATGTGGGCTCCCCCCGTGTGAGTGTTTATAAAGGGTGTGTGTGTGTGTGTGTGTGTGTGTGTGTGTGTGTGTGTGTGTGTGTGTGTGTGTGTGTGTGTGATGAGTGCTAAGGAGATGGCAATCTCCAGTATTTGACCTTGACTTGTTACTTAGGTCCTGGTCAGGATGTCTGTCAGCACAGTTTCTAATGACTGATTCATTACACCACGCAGTGTGGATGGATGTGGGTGTGTGTGTGTGTGTGTGTGTGTGTGTGTGTGTGTGTGTGTGTGTGTGTGTGTGTGTGTGTGCATGCATCACAACAAAATCGTTTTGCCCCATATTTATCCACATATAAATTTATTCTGTGATTAATCTGTGCAACATCTTCAGTTACTGAATAAAAAAAATTATTTCTTTAATAACAAAGTTTGTATGATATTTTCCGTATTATTTATTTTATTATAAAATTTATATCATGGCGGCACGGTGGCTTAGTGGTCAGCATGTTCTCCTCTCAGCGCTAGGGATTCCCGGTTCGAATCCCCATCTGGGTGGAGTTTCCATGTTCTCCCCGTGTCCGCGTGGGTTTCCCCCGGGTTCTCCGGTTTCCTCCCACAGTCCAAAAACATGGATCAAGTCAATTGAATTCTCTAAATTGCCCCATATAGAGTGTGTTTGAGTGTGTGAGTGTGTACCCAGCGATGGATTGGCGCCCTGTCCTGGGTATATCTGCCCAGCGCCCGAGACGTTCTCCCCTGGATGGGCATGGGGAACCCCACCGCGACCCTAATAGAGGCTAAAGCGGGAGATAATGAATAAATGAATTTATATCATATTTCTTTTTTAAATTAACTGGCTTTGATCCAGTGTTTCATCATTTTTCATTATGCAGTAGTTTAATTATTATTATTATCCTCATCATTATTATTACTTTGTATAATGTATTATTATAATGTATTATTATTATTATTATTATTATTATTATTAGTGCCCAGCGTCAATTATTAGTGTCCTGGGTTCATCTGCCCAGCACCCAACCCCCCCCCCCCATTATCTTCCTCTTTATCCTCTATTAGGGTCGCGGGGGGGTTCCCCATGCCCATCCAGGGGAGAACGTTTCGGGCGCTGGGCAGATACACCCAGGACAGGGCGCCAATCCATCACTGGGCACACACTCACTCACACAAACACACTCTATATGGGGCAATTTGGAGAACTCAATTGACTTGATCCATGTTTTTGGACTTTGGGAGGAAACCAGAGAACCAGGAAGAAACCCACACGGACACGGGGAGAACATGGAAACTCCACCCAGATTGGGATATGAACCTGGAATCCCTAGTGCTGAGAGGCAAATGCGCTAACCACTAAGCCACCGTGCCGTTATTTTTATTATTATTATTATGTAATTCTCTTCTCTCTGGTCTTCCCCAAAAATCCCTTCATAAGCTTCAACTGGTCCAGAATTCAGCTGCCCGCATCATCACAAGAACCCCGTTTACTAACCATATCTCCCCTGTCCTGCAACACCTTCACTGGCTTCCCATAAAATACCGCATTGACTATAAAATCCTGATGCTCACTTTTAAGGCCATTCACAATCTCTCTCCTCCATATCTCTCAGACCTCATTAGTTCCCGTTGCTCGTCTCTCCACCATGGGGGGTAGAGCCTTTAGCCATTCAGCACCTCCTCTCTGGAATTCTCTACCACCACACATTCGGAACATAGACTCACCCTCACTATTCATGTCCTCATTGAAAACCCATCTTTTTAAAACTGCATATGCCCTATAATTGTTTTATTCTGTCTTCTTTGGTTAAATTGTTTTAATGTTGTCATAATTTATTATTTTATTTATTATTATTATTATTATCATTATTTTTTTTTACATCCAATTGTAAACTGTAAGGTGTCCTTGAGTGTCAGAAAGGCGCCTATGAAATAAAATGTATTATTATTATTATCCTCCTCATCATAATCCTTATTATTACTATTTATAGTGTATTCATTCATTCATTCATTATCTCCCGCTTTATCCTCTATTAGGGTCGCGGGGGGGTTCCCCATGCCCATCCAGGGGAGAACGTCTCGGGCGCTGGGCAGATACACCCAGGACAGGGTGCCAATCCATCGCTGGTCATTTATAGTGTATTATTATTATTATTATTATTATTATTATTATTATTATTATTATTATTATTATTATTATCTTCATCATCGTCATCATTAAACATGTTCTTATTATCAGATCTGGTTCTAAAGCAGTCGGGTTTGCGTTCCGGTTAAGCACGTGATCTGGTGACGGGGCTGGCAGGTAAATGAAGCTCAGGTGTGCAGAACCAATCAGAACACAGCACAGGTGAGTCCCGCTGGTTCCGGTGTCAGTGGGTTCCATCATGATGGATCTGAGTTCTGAAACCGTGCGGCATTAACGCGCATCAGTTCACCGCCAGCGCCTTTGATCTCCACAGACACGAGGTTCTAATCACCCGAACTGATTGATCAGACCGCTCTGAGTTCCACAGACGGCGTGGGTTCGAACCCCACTGCACGTGACGGATAATGAAGCATGATAATGAAAGGTTTCCCGCACAGCGTGGGACAGACGCAGCTGAGGAATACGCGTCTGATGAGGACTGAAGACGAGGGTTCCAGATGAGTGAGGAACCATCATGAGGACGTCTTTACAGACGAGTGAGGAACCATCATGAGGACGTCTTTACAGATGAGTGAGGAACCATCATGAGGACGTCTTTACAGATGAGTGAGGAACCAGACAGATGAGTGAGGAACCATCATGAGGACGTCTTTACAGATGAGTGAGGAACCATCATGAGGACGTCTTTACAGATGAGTGAGGAACCATCATGAGAACGTCTTTACAGATGAGTGAGGAACCATCATGAGAACGTCTTTACAGATGAGTGAGGTGAGAACCCAACACCTAAAAACGTCACTGAAGGTTCAGATCTCTGTCTCTCAGTATAAACGACCCCAAGCGTTTCAGACAATAATAACAGCCATCTATAAATAAATAATTAATTTATAAAGAGTTTTAATAACTTAATAGACTTATATTTAGTGAATATAAACTAATTGGACAGAATCTTCATTCATATTATTATTATTATTATTATTATTATTGTTATTATTGTTATTATTATTATTATTATTATTATTATTATTATTGGGCGGCACGGTGGCTTAGTGGTTAGCATGTTCTCCTCTCAGCGCTAGGGATGCCCGGTTCGAATCCCCATCTGGGTGGAGTTTGTCCCCCGTGTTCTCCCCGTGTCCACGTGGGTTTCCTCCGGGTTCTCCAGTTTCCTCCCACAGTCCAAAAACATGGATCAAGTCAATTGAGTTCTCCAAACTGCCCCATATAGAGTGTGTTAGTGAGTGAGTGTGTGCCCATCGATGGATTGGCGCCCTGTCCTGAGTGTATCTGCCCAGCGCCCGAGACGTTCTCCCCTGGATGGGCATGGGGAACCCCCCCGCGACCCTAATAGAGGATAAAGTGGAAGATAATGGATGGATAAACTAATTGGACAGAACCTTCATTCATTATTATTATTATTACTATAGGGTGGCACGGTGGCTTAGTGGTTAGCATGTTCTCCTCTCAGCGCTAGGGATTCTCGGTTCGATTCCCAATCTGGGTGGAGTTTCCATGTTCTCCCAGTGTCCACGTGGGTTTCCTCCCACAGTCCAAAAACATGGATCAAGTCAATTGAGGTCTCCAAATTGCCCCATATAGAGTGTGAGTGTGTTAGTGAGTGAGTGTGTGCCCATTGATGGATTGGCGCCCTGTCCTGGGTGTATCTGTCCAGCGCCCGAAACGTTCTCCCCTGGATGGGCATGGGAACCCCCCCGCGACCCTAATAGAGGATAAAGCGGAAGATAATGGATGGATAAACTAATTGGACAGATCCTTCATTCATATTATTATTATTATTATTATTATTATTATTATTATTACTATAGGGTGGCATGGTGGCTTAGTGGTTAGCATGTTCTCCTCTCAGCACTAGGGATTCCCAGTTCGAATCCCAATCTGGGTGGAGTTCTCCCCATGTCACCGTGGGTTTCTTCCGGGTTCTCAGTCCAAAAACATGGATCAAGGTAGAGTGAATTCTCCAAATTGCCCCATATAGAGTGTGTCTGTTTGTGTGTCTGTGTGAGTGTGTGTCCAGGACAGTGTGTCCTGTCCTGGTGTATCTGCCCAGCACCTGAAACATTCTCCCCTGGATGCATGAGGAACCCCCCCCCTCCCCCACACCCTAGTAGAGGATAAAGCAGAAGATAATGGATGGATTATTATTATTAATTCTCTGTAATGGTTTGAAGTCTACATTGTCTTTAATATGAAATATGCTGCAGGTGGAGGTTGCTGGTAAAACCTTATTTAAATGTTCATGTCCAAAACGCTTGTGCTTATTAATTTTTATTTCTGAGGCTCTGTGTTACACTTGTTTGGGAATTGCATTGTATGAACACTATAGCAGCATCAGTGGCCGGTATGTTAATGTCACACACACACACACACACACACACTGAGTGACGTGAGCACACATGCCAGAGCGTTGGGCAGCCCTGTACACGATGCCTGGGAAGCAAATGGAGTAGGTGCTTGGTGCTTGGCGGGACTGGGAATCAAACCGGGGACCTTCAGGTTGCATGCCTACCACTGCCCCGCCGACTGCCCCACTGACTTTCACTTTAACAGAGACACGGAGGTTCACATGCCCCGCTGGGTTCCCCCGCTCCGGACCTGATGAATGCGATGCTCTCGAGGTTCCGTGTTTTTCATCAGGGTACGGTTTGAGAGCTGTGAGCAAACAGCGTGGCATCTGTTCGGCCTACACATCGCTCCTCTTTTCCCAGAATCCACTCTGACTCAGCCTTGTTAGCATGGTCACTGATGTGGTCTGATGTCACCTTACTGATGGATTACATCCCATTACAGCCGGTGAGTCAGGTAACCGGAGGATCAACCGAACGGGCGTCGGGACGAAGAATTAGAGAACCTCGTGAGAGAAACTCCATCTGAATCATTTAGAGGTTTGTTTATGTTAGAACATCCTCTCTGCACTCCACTCATACTGTACACACCGGACATTTCATTAGGTCCTACGTTTCCACTGATCATAAAGATGGACTTCCAATGAAGAATTCCAATGGGGGTGTTGATATGTACCCCCACGAAACTACCCCACCCCAAAACAGATTACGCTCTGCTTGTTGTGGACCAGAGACTTGCAGTTTGCTGGTGGAGGCCTGGGGTTGAAGATAAAAACGTGTTGTATACTTATGACTAGGGTTAAGGAACCTGCTTTTTGACCTGAAGGTCCCCGGTTTGTTTCCATCCATCCATCCATCCATCCATCCATCCATCCATTGTCTTCTGCTTTATCTTCTGCTAGGGTCGTGGGCGAAGGGGGGGGGGTTCCCCATGCCCATCCAGAGGAGAACGTTCGGGCACTGGGTAGATACATCCAGGACAGGGCGCCTGTTCGATTCCCTTAACTCCAATTGCTTCCCCTGTGCTATATACAAGGCTGCCCACCGCTCTGGTCATGTGTACTCACTGCACTCAGTGTGTGTGTGTGTGTGTGTGTGTGTGTGTGTGTGTGTGTGTGTGTGTTCGTTCTGCACAGATGGTTAAATGTGGAGGAATGATTCCTCTGTGTGTAAGCACTGTTTGTCTGAGGGCATATTCCATGCATCCATTATCTCCCACTTTATCCTCTACTAGGGTTGTGGGGGGAGGGGGGGTTCCCCATGCCTATCCAGGGGAGAACGTTTCGGGCGCTGGGCAGATACACCCAGGACAGGGCACCAATCTATCACTGGGCACACTCACGCACACATACACACTATATGGGGCAATTTGGAGAACTCAATTGATCTTGATCCATGATTTTGGACTGTGGGAGGAAACCGGAGAACCCAGAGGAAACCCACACGGACATGTGGAGAACATGGAAACACTCGCACATACACACTCTATATGGGGCAATTTGTTGAATTCAATTGACTTGATCCATGTTTTTGGACTGTGGGAGGAAACCGGAGAACACGGAGGAAACCCTTACAGACACGTGGAGAACATGAAAACACACAGACACACTTTATATGGGGCAATTTGGAGAATTCTATTAACTTGGTCCATGTTTTTGGACTGTGGGAGGAACCCGGAGAACCCGCAGGAAACCCACGCGGACATGTGGAAAACATGAAAACACACAGACACACTCTATATGGGGCAATTTGGAGAATTCTATTAACTTGGTCCATGTTTTTGGACTGTGGGAGGAAACCGGAGAACCCGGAGGAAACCCACGCAGACACGTGGAGAACATGAAAACACACTCTATAAGGGGCAATTTGGAGAATTCAATTGACTTGATCCATGTTTTTGGACTGTGGGAAGAACCCGGAGGAAACCCACGCAAACACGGGGAGAACATGAAAATACACTATATAGGGGCAATTTGGAGAATTCACTTGACTTGGTCCATGTTTTTGGACTGTGGGAGGAACCCGGAGAACCTGGAGGAAACCCATGCAGACACGTGGAGAACATAAAAAAACACACAGACACACTCTATATGGGGCAATTTGGAGAATTCAATTGACTTGGTCCATGTTTTTGGACTGTGGGAGGAACCCGGAGAACCCGGAGGAAACCCATACAGACACGGGGAGAACATGGAAACTCCACCCAGATTGGGATTCGAACCGGGAATCCCGCGGCGTCTCGGTGAATGATCAGTACAGTGTTTGAGGGGGTTATCAGAGGTGGGGGGGGTATCAGAGGGGGGGTATCAGAGGGAGGTATTACCTGCTGCTTCAGCTGATACATGAGCCTGTCCTTCTCCCTCTTTAAGGTCATCACCTCCTCCTGGCTACTCTTGGTTTTGGGAGCCGACAGTTCCAGCAGGGCGATGTTCGCATCCTTCTCGCTGATGGCTGCCAGCAGGGCCTGTTGCCTGATGGGAAATTAGCAACGATAAGGCGGCTTACGAGCTCCGGTAAGTCATTATTTTAACCAAGACCAGATACAAACACACAACGCTGTATGTTGAGCCGAACAGTAAACAGCGGCGCGGCGGGGGGCTGGCGAGCCGGCAGGTGCGCCGGGCCACTTAGCATGCCGAGAAACCGCAATCCCCACAACCCCCTGCATCCTTCCCGTCATCACGGAGATGTTTGTCTAATAGCTGCCTGTTTGCCTGAAGTCAGACGGTGGAGTGTCACCGAACTGCGCCGCCATTACACCCCTCACAACGACTCATCCGTTTGATTCATAGATACAACGCTCTTTGTTGTCGGCGTTCTAAGCAGGGGCGTTTTTAGGGTTTAGAAACATCAGGGGCTTTAACCCAGATCTCTTATTCCCCCCTCTGTCCTCTTTTAAAATTGCCCTTTCATGAGGGTATTGATCCATTTTACAAACTGTTGTTACATTCATTTAGTTTGATCATTTATTAGTTATATTGGATAAAATGAAATAACATGTGAAATCTGTCTGTCAGCAGTGAGAGAACATTCAGTTCTAATAAATGATGGTTTGGCTGAAAACTTTTGAATAAAGGAACCTGAGCTTCAGCAGAAAAGCAGGAATCTGTTTTACGAGGCCGTCGCTGATGAGACAGTTTTAAGGTTTTGCTTTAAATACCGTAAGTTTGCGAAAGTTTGCGCCTTCAGAAAAAATCTGACGGTTTCTGAAAGCTGAGAAGCTGCTCTTTACAGACAACATACAGTTATTACGGTAACTTTACTCCCGATACTGGTGAAAAAATCTGTCTCCCACAGACACACACACACACACACACACACACACACACACACACACACAGACACACACACACACACACAGACAGAGACAGACAGACACACAGACACACACACAGACAGTCAGACACACACACAGACAGTCAGACAGACAGACACACACACACACAGACAGTCAGACAGACAGACACACACACACACAGACAGACAGACACACACACACAGACAGACACACACTCACAGAGACAGACACACACAGACACTCACAGAGACCGACACACACACACACACACACAGACACACAGACAGACAGACAGACACACACACACACAGACAGTCAGACACACAGACACACACAGACAGACACACACAGACAGTCAGACAGACAGACAGACACACACACACACACACACACACACACACAGACAGACAGAGACACACACACACAGACAGTCAGACACAGACAGACAGACAGACACACACAGACACACACAGACAGTCAGACACACACAGACAGTCAGACACACACAGACAGTCAGACACACAGACAGACAGTCAGACACACACAGACAGACAGACAGTCAGACACACACAGACAGTCAGACACACAGACAGACAGTCAGACACACACAGACAGACAGACAGTCAGACACACAGACAGACAGTCAGACACACAGACAGACAGTCAGACACACACAGACAGACAGAGACACACACACACAGACAGTCAGACACAGACAGACAAACAGACACACACAGACACACACAGACAGTCAGACACACACAGACAGTCAGACACACACAGACAGTCAGACACACACAGACAGTCAGACACACAGACAGACAGTCAGACACACACAGACAGACAGACAGTCAGACACACACAGACAGTCAGACACACAGACAGACAGACACACACAGACAGACAGACAGTCAGACACACAGACAGACAGTCAGACACACAGACAGACAGTCAGACACACACAGACAGACAGTCAGACACACACAGACAGACAGTCAGACACACACAGACAGACAGTCAGACACACACACACAGACAGTCAGACACACACACACAGACAGTCAGACACACACACAGACAGTCAGACACACACACACACACACAGACAGTCAGACACAGACAGACAGTCAGACACAGACACAGACAGTCAGACACACAGACACACACACAGACAGACAGACACACACACACAGACAGTCAGACACAGACAGACAGTCAGACACAGACACAGACAGTCAGACACACACACACACACACAGACAGACACACACACACACACAGACAGTCAGACACAGACAGACAGTCAGACACAGACACAGACAGTCAGACACACACAGACAGACAGACAGACACACAGAGTTTAGAAACACAAACAGCTGATGGTGACTCCATGGTTGGGTCCCGCTGCTGAAGGAGAGGCTGCAGAGAAAGCTGCTCTCATTTGATCCGGGGCTACTGACAAAACACCCGGGGCAACAGCCCCGAAAGCCCAGGTCTACCTACCCCCCTGGTTCTAATGTTCTAACGACTGTGAGAGGAGTTTCCATCACAGGCCACGTGATTGGGACAGGCCACGTGATTGGGACTCTCATTCCTAGCAGTAACTGCTGATTATTTGTTAATCATCCTGCAGTAAGATGCACTTAGAACCTGGAGATGTGTTTACAACAGTGTGATGACACACACGTCCTGTAGAACCTGGCGGACATGACTTCAGATCCGGACTTTTAGTGTTCTGTGCAATTATCTCCGTAAACAACTCGGTTCTTTTCTTTTGCTCATCTCCTGGATTCCAGCGTGATGGCGTGGGTCTTAAACCCTAATTGAGTAACTTGGCGGCACGGTGGCTTAGTGATTAGCATGTTCTCCTCTCAGCGCTAGGGCTTCCCGGTTCGAATCCCAATCTGGGTGGAGTTTCCATGTTCTCCCCGTGTCCGCGTGGGTTTCCTCCGGGTTCTCCGGTTACCTCCCACAGTCCAAAAACATGGATCAAGGTCAATTGAATGCTCCAAATTGCCCATATAGTGTGTTTTTGTGTATGAGTGTGTCCAGTGATAGATTGGTGTCCTGTACTGTGTGTATCTGCCCAGCGCCCGAAACGTTCTCCCCTGGATGAGCATGGGGAACCCCCCCCACACGACCCCAATATAGGATAAAGCGGAAGATAATAGATGGATGGCTCAAAATGCCCTCTGTACGTCGTGTGAGCCTATCCCTCCCAACGTGTCTCCCAACACTTCTGGTGTTCCATCCATCCATTATCTTCCTCTTTATCCTATATTAGGGTCGCGGGGGGGGGGGGGGGGGGGGTCTCGGGCGCTGGGCAGATACACCCAGGACAGGGCGCCAATCTATCACTGGGCACACACTCCCTCACACAGACACACACTATATGGGGTAATTTGGAGAACTCAATTGACTTGATCCATGTTTTTGGACTGTGGAAGGAAACCGGAGAACCCGGAGGAAACCCATGTGGACACGGGGAGAACAAGGAAACTCCACCCAGATTGGGATTCGAACCGGGAATCCCTAGCGCTGAGAGGAGAACGTGCTAACCACTAAGCCACCGTGCCACCACTTCCGGTCTTATTCCTCCTCCTTTCCTGTACCATGCTGAAAAATAGATAATAGGGGTTTTGGCATGTGCTCCCCCCCAATCTACCCCGCCTCGATCCGGATTATGCTCTGCTCATCCTGAAACTCTGTTAACGTAGACCAGAGGCCGGCTGGTTGCCGGCGGAGGCCTGGGTTTAAAGATAAAAACCTGTTGTATACATTACTGAATCATACAGAAGTCTAAATACATGCGACTGCAGAACCAGAGCTTATTTCTCACCCCGCGGGACGTATATGGACATGGAATGTAGTTCTGTATGTCTTATAGTCTGGAACCGCAGCGTGAGGCTGTGAATGGGGATCTGAGTGTGTGATGAGGAGGCGAGTGGAGGGCACTGCGGGGTGGACTGAGCTCAGATCGGACGTTGATTCAGCAGAACGGGTTCCGTGCCGCGTCCACACAGATACTGTTGCATATTAAAAGCAATTTTCTTGATCCGCGTGCGAGTGGCGGAGTGAATGTCCTATCCCAGCACTTACAGGGAAAGTATCAGAACCTGAGGGACAGATTCAAGATTCAAGAAAATTTGATTATCATTAATATCACATGTGGTACATGAGATAAGAATGAAATTATGGGTCACGGACCCCGATTACCCTGCTATTTAAAAGTTATAATTAAAATTTTAAAGAAGAAAATGAGAATTTTATTTTGAAATACAGTATATGGATATGTGAAATATAATATATATATAATATACAACTACAAATATAAATATAATATAAATATATTATACAAATATAATTATATGATATAGAATATTTTAACTATTTATATATATATATATATATATATATATATATATATATATATATATATATATATATATATATATATATATATATATATATATAAGATATTTAGATAGGCATGTGAAATATAATGTGAAAATACAACTATTTATATATATATATATATATATATATATATATATATATATATATATATATATATATATATATATATATACCACTATAAATATAATATAGAATATTTTAACTATAAATATAATATATAACATATATTATATACAGTATATAAAACAAATTTAAGAATATATATACACTATATATAAAAGGTAGTACACAATAGATATAACGTTCCACTGTGTTCTAGCCATACAGGGAGATGCATCACAGGCCTGATGATCAGTATGTTCACTGCATTAAATATCCAGAGCTGGGGATCCGGGGGTTAATCCACCGCTCTGTAGAACATGTTCCGTCGTGTTCCTTTATTATCCACACCGAGGTAACAATCCAAACCGCTGCACTTCGGTAATTCTGCTTTGGTTCCACGGAAATTACTGAACAAAGTAAACAGTATCAGTTCAAGCAGGCGCGTCGTGATCAGAGCGGGTTCTCGCCGTGTGAAGTCTCGTGATGCATCCGTCTCATTTCATCTACTCCCTCCAACGGTTCACATTACAGTCTCCATCAGCGGGGTACAGGAGCCTCTGTGTGGTGGGGTGGGGTGTGGGGGGGGGGTCACCATTATTAGGACGTTATTATTTTATCATTATTAATCTGTGGATCATTTTGAGGAGGCTTTATTGAAAGTGACCGCCATGTGTCCCAGCTTGATGGTTAGGGTCTGTGTACTGTCAGCATTCATCATGCTGACGGGAGCTCGGGATTTAAACCTTATCTCATACTGGAGATTTAATTATTTTACCACAGTCTTCGATTTTTAAAGAACCAGATTGATTTCCCATGTTTGTTTCTGTACTGTTTACAGTGGAACCTCTGTTTTCGTTGACGTGGTGTTCATCAATTTTCTCGAACGTGGCGTCTCGGTTTTCGGCGTGCTCACGGGACATCACATTGCATGTTGTTCCCGTTAAGGGTTTCATTTGGGTCAATTTGAAACAGTGCTGTGGTGAGAATGTGATGTGAATGCCGTTCTGTTGAATGTTCATTTACATTAGTCTTTTCTATCCATTCATTATCTTCCGTTTTATCCTCTATTAGGGTCGCGGGGGGGGGGGGTTCCCCATGCCCATCCAGGGGAGATACACCCAGCACATGGCGCCAATCCATCGCTGAGCACACACTCACTCACACAAACACGCTATATGGGGCTATTCAATTGTCTTGATCCATGTTTTTGGACTGTGGGAGGAAGCCGAGGAAACCGGAGAACCCGGAGGAAACCCACGCGGACACGGGCAGAACATGGAAACTCCACCCAGATGGGGATTCGAACCGGGAATCCCTAGCACTGAGAGGAGAACATGCTAACCACTAAGCCATCTTGCCGCCCAACACAGTATTTTCTTTTATAAAAATGAATAGAAAAGTGTGGCGACACGGTGGCTTAGTGCTTAGCATGTTCTCCTCTCAGAACAAAGGATTCCCGGTTCGAATCCCCATCTGGGTGGAGTTTCCATGTTCTCCCCATGTCCGCGTGGGTTTCCTCCTGGTTCTCCGGTTTCCTCCAACAGTCCAAAAAGATGGATCAAGTCAATTGAGTTCTCCAAATTGCCCCATATAGAGTGACTCTGTGAGAGTGAGAGTGTGTTGGATGGTGTGTTGAACCCAGCGATAGATTGGCACCCTGTCCTGGGTGTATCTGCCCAGCGCCCGAAACATTCTCCCCTGGATGGGCATGGGGAACCCCCCCCCCGCGACCTTAATAGAGGATAATGCGAAGATGATGGATGGATGGATGGAAAATACTGTGTTTCTAATCTGAAAAAGTTAAGTAAAGAGTAAAGAGAGAGCTTGTGAGAGAGAGAGAGAGAGAGAGAGAGAGAGAGTGTGTGTGTGAGAGAGGTCCTGCATGTTCAGCTGAGTTTATAATTCTTCAAACGTTGCTATTATTCTTTTTGACAAATGCATTGTTACCAGCATTAAATCACCCCCCCCCCCCCCCATCACACTCCCACACTCGGGGGGGGGGGGGGGGGTATGGGGTTTACATTATCCCTCAGACACCAGTTGAGAGAAGGAGGCCTCAGTTTACAATATCTACACCATCTACAGAAAACATCCACCCGTCCGCCAAAACACACATCCCATAATTTTGCGCAAAGTGACAACCGAAAAGTAAAAGAGGTTCCGTGTCCACGGATCCACACCCACCGGCCATTTTATTGGGTCCAGAGTTGTTTCAGTCCTACTGATCATATAGACTTTTGTCCTACAGTTCCATTCTATGGTCCATCTGTGTCTTTATATGCTTTGTTAGTTCGCTTTAGTATGTTCTCTGATCATCAGGACCCCCACAGAGGAGGAATTAGGGCATTTTGATCCATCCATCCATTATCTTCCGCTTCATCCTCAATTAGGGTCGCGGGGGGGTTCCCCATGCCCATCCAGGGGAGAACGTTTCGGGCGCTGGGCAGATACACCCAGGACAGGGCGCCAATCTATCGCTGGGCACACACTCACTCACACAGACACACTCTATATGGGGCAATTTGGAGAATTCAATTGACCTTGATCCATGTTTTTGGACTGTGGGAGGAAACCGGTGAACCCGGAGGAAACCCACAAGACACGGAGAACATGGAAACTCCATCAGATTGGGATTCGAACCGGGAATCCCTAGTGCTGAGAGGAGAACATGCTAACCACTAAGCCACTCCTAAGTGCTGCTGGACAGAGAGCAGTACACCATGTGATCTACTCGTACCTTCATCCACCACCCTAATAAAACCCGCTTTGAACTATGGGTAGTAAAGAGGACTAACACTGTAGAACCTCAAAAAATGGAACTGTAAAACCTCAAAGTCCATCTATATGGTAAGTGGAGACACAATGAGCTGTTCCTAATAAAGTGGCCAGAGCGTGTACATTACATTACATTACATTTGGTCATTTATTGGACGCTTTTATCCAAAGCGACTTACAAGGTGAGCACAGGGTTAATCACAACATTCCTGGAGCAATGAGGGTTAAGGTTCTTGCTCAAGAACCCACATTGGTATCTTCAGTGGACCTGGGATTTGAACCCCCAACCTTCAGATGGATAGCCCAACACCCTAACCACTGAGCGACCACACCCGCACACATACCGCACCAATGTATAGACATTTAGATTGTAAATCAAAGGTGATTTTTGGAGAACGAGGCTGACTGGTGAAAGCGTGATCACTTCCAGACGTGTAATTAACGCGGTGTAGCAGGGCGAGGAGAACGTTTTGGGCTGACAGTGATGAGAGATTCCTTCCTAGACCCATAAAGTCCACTGTTTTCATTAACGGGTGAACGTGACCCTCCGCCCGCCGACGTCACCCATCCCTGACCGCCGGCCTCATCCCTCAAAGCTGATTGTACTAATTAAGGAACCTCTCGGAACGCGAGAGCCAAACAGTTGTAGCGGTATTAAATCACAATTAATCGAAGCGGTCGTTTGGCCGGAGACCTGATGCCGCTTCGCACCCGACATCAATCCAGCGCGGGTCCAAGGGCCGCTTCATTTTTCAACCAATCAAAACAGGCCGGTGATGACATGCACGATGAATACAGGCTTTATTTACAGTTTCCAAATCCTTCTTTCTTCTTCCCGTCGGTCTCGTTAACCCCCGGACTGGACTGGACGGGTGTTCCGATGTCCGTTCGCATGACGTTCCGACGGAAGGAACGACGTGTGAGAACATTTTCACTCTGCCACATTCTAGCTATGCTAACGAGGCAGCCGTGAGAAGCAGTCTGCTGGATGTTTGATGGTTCTCTCAGTCAGTGAAGCTCCGCGTTGCTGTTTTTGGAACCGACTCCTTCGGAACTTCCTAAAGCCGTTGTAACTGCCTATTGGAGCAGTTTAGATTTTAATGGTTTGCGGCACGGTGGCTTAGTGGTTAGCACGTTCGCCTCTCGGCGCTAGGGATTCCCGGTTCGAATCCCCATCTGGGTGGAGTTTCCATGTTCTCCCCGAGTCTGCGTGGGTTTCCTCCGGGTTCTCTGGTTTCCTCCCACAGTCCAAAAACATGGAAACATGGAGTCAAGGGAGTTATCCAAATTGCCCCATATAGAGTGTGTCTGTGTGAGTGAGTGTGTGCCCAGCAATGGATTGGCGCCCTGTCCTGGGTCTATCTGCCCAGCGCCCGAAACGTTCTCCCCTGGATGGGCATGGGGAACCCCACCGCGACCCTAATAGAGGATAAAGCGGGAGATAATGAATGAATGAATATTTTAAAGTATATTTAAATTGTATTTTATATTTTCTGTTCCTTTAAGAAAATTGATAACGTTAATTTATACGGTACAATGTTCCAAAGGTTCCAAAGTTAGAATTAAGGGTTAAAGTGTTTATTAAGGACCCGAAGAATGACGAGATGTGACATAAAGCTATAGCTCTCTTTGATATTTCATGCAGCCGATGAGGTTCGTGTTCTGTTGGTATACTAATTGTGTTTACGTAAAGTTCATTACCTTTTCTAGTATTAAAGTGAATTGATATATAATTGTGGTTCTACGTGAAGATGTAAATTCGTGTTGTTAAACAAGCAAAGGATCCTTCTGAACATTAAGAGTTTACAATGTAGAAATTGCTCATTGTATATTTGTTTATGCGATTTATGTTATAGTTCAGGGCAGCACGGTGGCTTAGTGTTTAGCACGTTCGCGCCTCAGCGCTTGGGATTCCCGGTTCGAATCCCAATCTGGGTGGAGTTTCCATGATCTCCCCGTGTCCGCTTGGGTTTCCTCCGGGTTCTCCGGTTTCCTCCCACAGTCCAAAAACATTGAAACAACTCAATTGAGGTCTCCAATTTGCCCCATGTAGAGTGTGTCTGTGTGAGTGAGTGTGTGCCCAGCGATGGATTGGCGCCCTGTCCTGGGTGTATCTGCCCAGCGCCCGAAACGTTCTCCCCTGGATGGGCATGGGGGCGCGCCCCTAATAGAGGATAAAGCGGAAGATGAATGAATGAATGTTACAGTTCTTACAGTTGGGTGTAAGGTTATGTACAAGGTTAAGGTACAAACTCAAGAATAAACCTAATGAGTATTGGTAAGATACTTGCGCTGTCGACTTTAAATCGGAGGGAGCTACACCCGTTTAAAAACCTGTTACTCAGTGGATGCTTCTCACATCATTTGTTTAAACGAAGATCATTCTGAAAATGGACATTTAAAATCCATCCAATTTTGCTTTATCCTCTACTATGGTCGCGGGGAAGGGGTTTCCCATGCCCAGCCAGGGGAGAACGTTGGCGCTGGGCAGATGCACCCAGGACAGGTCGCCAATCTATCGTTGGGTAGACATTTAAAATGAGGGTCAATATAAAAAGATCATACAGATATGGATTTTGTAGTTCTACGTTGCGTTCTGTGGTTCATTTGGTTGTCTACGTACTTCATTAGTCTCATTTACTCTGTTCTCTGATGATTAGAACCCCCTTAGAGGAGGAATTAGGGTGGTTGATCATCCATCCATTATCTTCCACTTTATCCTATACTAGGGTCACAGGGGGGTTCCTCATGCCCATCCAGGGGAGAACATTGGCGCTGGGCAGATACACCCAGGACAGGGCGCCAATCCATTGTTGGGTAGACATTTAAAATGAGGGTCAAAATAAAAAGATCATACAGATGGACTCTGTAGTTCTATTTTAAGTTCTGTGGTCCATGTGGTTCTCGACGTACTTCATTAGTCTTATTTACTCTGTTCTCTGATAATTAGAACCCCCATAGAGGAGGAATTAGGGTGGTTGATCATCCATTCATTATCTTTCACTTTATCCTATACTAGGGTCGCAGGGGGGTTCCTCATGCCCATCCAGGGGAGAACATTGGCGCTGGGCAGATACACCCTGGACAGGGTGCCAATCCATCACTGGGTAGACATTTAAAATGAGGGTCAAAATAAAAAGATCATACAGATTGTCTCTGTAGTTCTATGTTGCGTTCTGTGGAACCCCCACAGGGGAGAACGTTTCGTGCACTGGGCAGATACATCCAGGACAGGGTGCCAATCTATCACTTGGGTAGACATTTAAAATGAGGGTTAAAATAAAATGATCATACAGATGGGCTCTGTAGTTCTATGTTGCATTCTGTGGTCCATTTGGTTCTCTACCGACTTCATTAGTCTCATTTACTCTGTTCTCTGATAATTAGAGAGAAGGTATTAGGGTGGTAGACAGAGAAGGTATTAGGGTGGTAGATCCAGCCATTATTTTCCACTTTATCCTTTACTAGGGTCGCAGGGGGGTTCCCCATGCCCAGCCAGGGGAGAACGTTTCAGGCGCTGGGCAGATACACCCAGGACAGGACGTCAATCTATCGCTGGACACACTCACACACACATCCATGTTTTTGGACTGTAGGAGGAAACCGGAAAACCCGGGGGAAGCCCATATGGACACGGAGAACATGGAAACTCTACCCAGATTGGGATTTGAACCCGAGAGCAGGTTTTATTAGGGTGGTGGATGATTCTCAGTACGCCGTATCGCTGACATGGTGGTGGTGCATTAATTAGTGTGTGTTGTGCTGGTACCAGTGGATCAGACGTGCTGTATTCACACACTGTACACTATTACACACGTCCACCTCATTGTTCCACCTTGCAGAGGTAGAATCAGAGACAGCAGGTCATCTGTTGCTGTACAGTGTTATTCATCCTCTAATCATTGAGGAACAGATGGTGGCGCTGCTCTAAAGACTGACGTTTCTTGTTATTGTTGCTGGGATCATTAAAAGTTTCGTCATTTGGGTTTGGCCTATTTTTTTTTCTTGGCACCACAAACTAACAATTAAAAGGTTATTTAATAAATCTGACATCACCGGCACAAACCGATTTGAACAAATACTTTGCAGTCGATTGTTATTTTGGCGCCGATTAAAGATCAGGACGTTTAAAAAAACCAAAAAGGGCTCGTCAGCGTTCATCCAGGTGCACAGCCTCCTGACATTCAGCATGAGGCACGGCTCTGAGTGGATGCCCCTCGTTTGTTTAGTGTGTAATTACCGCAGGAAGTGTACACAGGTGAAGCAGACTTTATTATCTCGAGCATCAGACCTGTAATCATCATCTGAATCACTGACTTACATGATCATTACGAGCGAGGGTTCAGCAGAGGAGCTGCAGAACACAGAACAGACGCAAAGGTCAAATCAAAGAACTCGCCGTCACGATCAGCAGAACAGAACACGGGGAACGTTAAGGACCAGGGGAAAGGAAAGTATACATGTAGAGCTTACAGGTGATAACAAACCCAGGATCAGACGAGGATCAGGATTAGATGAGGATCAGGATTAGATGAGGATCAGAATTCGATCAGCAGAACAGAACACGGGGAACGTTAAGAACCCCGGAAAAGGAACGTATAAATGTAGAGCTTACAGGTGACAACAAACCCAGGATCAGACGAGGATCAGGATTCGATCAGATCAGGGTGGGATCAGGATCAGGATTAGATGAGGATCAGGTTGGGAACAAGGTCAGACGAGGATCAGGATTAGATGAGGATCAGGTTGGGATCAGAATCAGACGAGGATCAGGTTGGGATCAGGATCAGACGAGGATCAGGTTGGGATCAGGATCAGACGAGGATCAGGTTGGGATCAGGATTAGACAGGATCAGGTTGGGATCAGGATCAGACGAGGATCAGGTTGGGATCAGAATCAGACGAGGATCAGGTTGGGATCAGGATCAGACGAGGATCAGGTTGGGATCAGGATCAGACGAGGATCAGGTTGGGATCAGGATCAGACGAGGATCAGGTTGGGATCAGGATCAGACGAGGATCAGGTTGGGATCAGGATCAGACGAGGATCAGGTTGGGATCAGGATCAGACGAGGATCAGGATTAGATGAGAATTAGGTTGGGATCAGAATCAGATGAGGATCAGGTTGGGATCAGGATCAGACGCGGATCAGGATTAGACAGCATCAGGGTGGGATCAGGATTAGATGAGGATCAGAATTCGATCAGATCAGGATTAGATGAGGATCAGGGTGTGATTAGGTAAAGACGAGGGTAAGGATCAGAATTCGATCAGACGAGGATCGGGATCAGATCAGGACGAGATGAGGATCATGATCAGATCAGATAAGGGTTAGCTGATGATTAAATCAGGATCAGCTCAGTAGGAACAAACCCAGAACACATGAAACGCATACAGGCCTGTAGTTAGCGCTGTGCGGTTCAGACCATGGGCCTGCACAGAACCCCGCTGTGCAAACAGAGAGCGCGCTCTGAATCAGATCCAGAACGTTGCCAGTATCATTTCACAGATGTTTCCTTTACGGCCTCTGAATGATGTTCCGTTTGATTCGTCTTTATTCGAATCACCTGTGGATGTTGAAACTCTGCTCCGACATGCGAGCCGGTACCTCCGACCGTGTGAGACCCAGCACTGTCGGCTTCTACATCAAGGATCTGCCACGTCACTCTAGATCCTTCCTTCATATTCCTGAAAATGGCAGGAATGAACCCCTCCAGTAAACAGCACCATGTAGTATGAGACCTCCTCATACACCACAACCATACGTAGAACTTTAAGCCTTTAGAACCTATGTATCTGTTGTAAGCACGTTTTCTGACGCGCCAGTGGTTTTGACCACCGTTAGAACCTTTTATCTTTACATTTAGTCATTTAGGCGACGCTTTTATCCAAAGCTACTTACAAATGAGAACATTACAAGTCAGAAAACTAATTACACTGTAAATTTATCAAACCTGATATTATTTGATGCTGCCCCCCCCTTTTATTTTATTTTATTTTATTTTTATTTTATTATTATTATTTTTTTTTTAAACGGGTATTTGTTGACGATAAGATAAACCTTTATTTGTCCCACAAAAAAATTCACATTTCTCAGCAGCAGATACAGAGGAGGGTGAAAAGGTATCCAGTCATTAGAAGAGATTTATTCATTCATTCATTATCTTCCACTTTATCCTCTATTAGGGTCGCGGTGGGGTTCCCCATGCCCATCCAGGGGAGAACGTTTCGGGCGCTTGGCAGATACACTCAGGACAGGGCGCCAATCTATCGCTGGGCACACACTCACACACACAGACACGCTCTATATGGGGCAATTTGGAGAACTCAATTGACTTGATCCATGTTTTTGGACTGTGGGAGGAAACCGGAGAACCTGGAGGAAACCCACGCGGACACAGGGAGAACATGGAAACTCCACCCAGATGGGGATTCGAACCGGGAATCCCTAGCGCTGAGAGGAGAACGTACTCACCACTAAGCCACCGTGCCGTCTTTTGATAACATGATGAGAGAACGTTTCAGGCGCTGGGCTGATACACCCAGTACAGGGCGCCAATCTATCGCTGGGCACACACTCACACACACAGACACGCTCTATATGGGGCAATTTGGAGAACTCAATTGACTTGATCCATGTTTTTGGACTGTGGGAGGAAACCGGAGAACCCGGAGGAAACCCACGCAGACACGGGGAGAACATGGAATCTTCACCCAGATGGGGATTCAAACCGGGAATCCCTAGTGCTGAGAGGAGAACGTACTCACCACTAAGCCACCGTGTCGTTTGATAACATGATCAGAGTTTTTTCCTTAGACCGTACGTTTAAAGTCCGCTGTGGGTAACGTCCTCACCCCATGTTCCCCGGTTCCCCGGGTCTGGCTCTGATTATCGCCACAAAGCGGGTTTATCTGCAGAACGCATCTGGACATGTGATGTCACACTATCTGCGAGATTGTCAGTAAGCATTAGAAGCGAGTAGAACGCAGGAGGCTGCTCTCGCTGTTCAGAAGGAATGTCACTTAAGGTCGCCCTTCGCACGACAAGCCGAATCTCCGAATGTGAAACAGACACAAAGCAAATGTGAGACTCGCATGTGTGGTCCACGTTCCGAGTTGTGCGCCTGGGCGGGAACGGCGTCTCCAATAAAGGCCGCTTCGCTTTGAAAGGATGCACTTGAACTAAATGTCAGCCGGAATACGGGGAACCCGGTTCGAGAACTCTGCTGACTGAAGCCTTTGATCTGCTGATCCTCCACTGATCTCCGACTGACAGAGTTCCTTATAAACTCCACGTGACCTTTGACCATGCCGGGGGGTTGGGGGGGGTGGGGGGGCAGTTAGTCTGTCAGATGTTAAGGTGATCTAATCAAATCTAATCCAACGTCTTCTTTTTCTAATTCGACATGTTTGTTTATTTTCGGTTGGAAATCAGGCAGACGCACCGAGGCGGGTTCCGCAGACGGAACGCTAACGTCATGCCGTGTCGTGAAAAACCTAACCTTTCACCAACATCACTACCCCCCCCCCCCCTGTTCCCCTGTCATAAACCTGATCCTAGACATGATCCTAACCACAAGCTAAAAGAACTCTATAGTCTCTTTCAATGTTTCAGGTAGAACCTGCTTTCTGGAGGCACAGTTCTTTATGGGAACCAGCCAAAAGTCCTTACATCTCAAAATCGTAACATCAAGGGCCGAACCCACCCCACTCAACCGTCTCAGACACACACACACACACACGTCTGACATTTGGTAGTGCTCAGCTGGTAAAACTGCCCAAAGCATAGTGGCCTGTTTCCTGTTTCTTTAGGGGGGAGTGTGACGGGGGGGGGGGGGGGGTTGAACTATAACAGTATGTGACTACACACACACACACACACGCGCACACACGTAAAATTAAGTCACACATACATGCCATGACATCTGCTAATAATTAGCCCTCAAATATTCTGCCCTCTAATTAAAGGGATGTTATTAATAATGATTATAACGTTCTAAGCTTTTGGTTATCAACATCTTATAAAATACATCTCCACCTTAGTGCTCCACCTGGTAGATGTGGAATCAGAGACAGTAGGTCATCTTGGTGTTCTTCCATTGGTGTTCCAATCGTTTATCAGTGATGCTGATACAGGGTGATGGATGCATGTGGATGGACATCACCATAGGTCAGTGTCGCCGCAGTGTCCGTGCCCATTTAGGGAGAACATTTCAGGCTCTGGGCAGATACTCCATCCATCGATGGGCCCACACTGTGTTCTATTAAATCATGAAATCTAAATGGAAATGCAGATTCATCCAGCCATCCATCCATTATCTTCCGCTTTGTCCTGTACTAGGGTCGCGGGGGGTTCGCCATGCCCATCCAGGGGAGAACGTTTCGGGCGCTGGGCAGATACACCCAGAACAGGGCGCCAATCTATCACTGGGCACAAACTCACGCACTCATACAGACACACTCTATATGGGGCAATTTGGAGAATTCAATTGATCTTGACCCAAGTTTTTGGACTGTGGGAGGAAACCGGAGAACCCGGAGGAAACCCATGCGGATACAGGGAGAACATGGAAACTCCACCCAGATTGGGATTCGAACCGGGAATCCCTAGCGCTGAGAGAACATGCAAACCACTAAGCCACCATAAAGCCCATGCAGATTCATATACATTAAAAACATTAAATATTAAATTAAAGGGATGTTATTAATAATGATTATAACGTTCTAAGCTTTTGGCTATCAACATCTTATGAAATGCACCTCCACCTTAATGTTCCACCTTGTAGAATCAGAGACAGTAGGTCATCTTGGTGTTCTTCCTCCTCTAATCGTTTATCAGTGATGCTGATACAGGGTGATGGATGGATGTGGATGGACATCACCATAGGTCAGTGTCACCGCAGTGTCCGTGCCCATTTAGGGAGAACGTTTCAGGTGCTGGGCAGGTACTCCATCCATCGATGGGCACGCACTCACATGGAAACACAGGGACAACATTAATAGGGGCAATTTAGAGCAGCCGATTCATATTGAATCCATGTTTTTGGCCTGTGGGAGGAAGCCGAGAGGCGAACATACTAACCCCTTCACCACCGTGCCGCGGTTCTAATAAACCATGACGCATAAATGGAAATGCAGATTCATATAAACAGCGAGTTCTGCGCTGTACCCGCGATGTCTGGTCATGTCTTCTGGTTTAAGCTGTAAAATCGGTCGATCTTATTGTTCTTTCTTTAACACTGAGGTTCCTTTTATCTTCCCGTCTGTTGAAGCTGAATTTATTGTGGGAAAATAAAACCCAACTAATTGTGGGATACAACGGAGCCGTCTTATTGTTTACAGTAAACGCTGATCGTGCAACATGCCTCGGACTGCAGTGTGAGAGTGTGTGCGCTTGAGTGTGGAAGAGTTCGAGAGACATGTAGATCAACAAGTACTGGCTAGAAAACGCAGTAATATGGAAAGAATATGGAAACGCCACTCAGATCGGGATTCGAACCTGGATCCCCGGCGATGAGAGGTGGACATGCTGACCACTACACCACCGTGCCGGCCTATGAGATTTGAGTTTGCATCTGTTACATAACGGTGTCGGTGAATCAGACGTTCCTCTGAATGTTCCGGGGTCGTATGTGTCCTGTGATAATGGCAAGATCAGGAACATCCCGGTGGCTACGTGTGTGTGTGTGTGTGTGTGTGTGTGTGTGCCGGTGTCTGTATAGCCTTGATCTTGAACTGCCGCCTTCGTAAACACACTCTTGGCTCATCCTGCCTTGTAATTACAACAGCTAGAGAACAACACCAAATTACTTCAGGGAGGAAGTTTATGCACAAGCATGTGCTCTCTTATACAAACTGTCAGCTTCATGCAGCCCTTGAGGCAAAGCATTTCCCAGAGTCCTCAGTCCATTAAGTCCCGTGTCTTTAAGAGACGCAGATGGGATTCCACTCAGCAAATGGTCCCTCATGCCCCCTGAACCCCACATTCACAATGTGAGCTGCATGATTTTCTTTTTTCATTGACATCCGACAACAAGAAATGCACCATCCACATCTGGAATGCTGGACTTCAGATCCGTTCGTCTCATTATCTTCCGCTTAGTCCTCTACTAGGGTCGAGGGGGGTTCTTTATGCGCATCTATATTCTTATATCCCTTTAGCACATAATGGACTGCAAAAAAAAAAAAAATTGTGTGTATATATATATATATATATATATATATATATATATATATATATATATATATATATATATATATATATATCTCCATCCTCTACTAGGGTCGCCGCTGGGGGGTTCCCCATCCAGGGAAGAACGTTTTAGGTGCTGGGCAGATACACCCAGAACAGGACGCCAATCTATCACTATCACAAACACACTCCACATGGGGCAATTTGCAGAATTCACTTCACCTTTAGCCATGTTTTTGGACTGTGGGAGGAAACCGGAGAACCCGGAGAAAACCCATGCGGACACGGGGAGATCATGGAAACTCCACCCAGATTGGGATTCGGACCGGGAATCCCTAACACTGAGAGGAAAACATCCATCCATCCATTATCTTCCGCTTTATCCTATATTAGGGTCGCGGTAGGGTTCCCCATGCCCATCCAGGGGAGAACGTTTCAGGCGCTGGGCAGATACACTCAGAACAGGACGCCAATCTATCACTATCACAAACACACTTTATATGGGGCAATTTGGAGAACTCAATTGACTTGATCCATGTTTTTGGACTGTGGGAGGAAACCGGAGAACCCGGAGGAAAACCACGCGGACACGGGGAGAACACGGAAACTCCACCCAGATTGGGATTCGAACCGGGAATCCCTACAGCTGAGAGGAGAACGTGCAAACCACTAATCATACACATATATAAATATATAGTGTATGACTTTCCTGTATTTCTCCAAACAGTATATGTATATATAACTTGTATATCTTATTTAAATGTATCTTTCTCTAACGTAAGAAAACACAGTAAGTATGGAGATTTCATACTATTTCAGAGTGTTCCTCAAATTAAAACACCAGACTTTTACAATTAAACAGAACAGACAGTTGTTTAATGTGCGTTCCTGTAGTTTCTCTAACAACAGAGACCCCAAACACCACATTAGAGTGTGTTCTTTAGCTGGACGGGTCGTGTTTACCTCCCTCTCCTCCAGATCTCGTGCTGCATGCGGTGCTGTTCTGACCTGATTTGCATTGTTAACATGCGTCCGCGTTCCCGATTGGTTGACATTCAAACAGCCCGCCTCTCCCCCGATAACGGACAACACAGCCATCTAATGGCAGATTATCCATCCATTATCTTCCGCTTTATCCTATATCAGCGCCCCGGGGGGGTTCCCCATGCCCATCCAGGGGAGAACGTTTCGGGCGCTGGGCAGATACACCCAGGACAGGGCGCCCATCTATCACTGGACACACTCACTCACACAGACACACTCTATATGGGGCAATTTGGAGAATTCACTTGACTTGATCCATGTTTTTGGACTGTGGGAGAAAACCGGAGAACCCAGAGGAAACCCACGCGGACACGGGGAGAACATGGAAACTCCACCCAGATAGGGATTCGAACCGGGAATCCCTAGAGCTGAGAGGAGAACATGCTAATCACTAAGCCACCGTGCCACCCAGGAACAACATCTCATAGAATAAAAATAAATAAATAAATTAATTAATTAAAAAAAAAAATTAATAAAAAATTATAGTAAGAATTTGAAAAAGCAGACCTAAAAAGAACAGGGAAACTCCACCCAGATTGGGATTCGAACCGGGAATCCCTAGAGCTGAGAGGAGAACATGCTAACCACTAAACCACCGTGATGGCAGATTATAAAACACGCAATTTAAAACTGCAGTCTGATTTTCAATAACGATGCGGGACAACGTCGCATGCGGGACAACGTCGCAATTTGCGAGACGCCTGAAAAGTAACGAAATTGCGTGACTTGCGTGAATTGGTCACCCTAGAATCACCAGCAATATCGGGAATCGAACCTGACTTTGTGGTGCTAACCATTGATGGGTCATTAATCAGAATTAATCCAGGTCAGCGATTGCCCTCTGATTCATTGAGGATCTCCCATGTCAGTAAAACCACTAGAGTGTTCGTACTTTAGCCCGTATTTTATTAACGAGATAGTATGAGACGGTTCCGTAGATCCCCGCTCCCCGGGCGGAGTCTCGCCGAGCAGCGTCACATGTCTTCAATGTTCTATTAAAAGCTTTTACAGGGTGTCGCATCGCTTTAAAGGTAAATGTGCCACATTCAGCTGCTCTCGTCATTTACACAACCTGCCCACGACTGTGTTGGAAAATGTCTTCCTCATGTGGATCCGGCCCTCGGGGGCCACATGAGCTCACGACTGGCCGGCCCCCTATAGCTGGCTCCCTATAGTACGCTAATGAGGATTCACGGCGCAACACGGTATGATGAGCATTAAAATACATATACGACCCGGGTTGGGTTTTTGGTATTTGGCTGTTTGTCTGATCTCTCGTAACACGGCAGTCAGACCACACCGTGACCTTCTGAAGTGAAAATTAGACTCCGCTTTTCATCTGGCAGCCATTTGAGTTTTATGGATTCAGACTGGTGGATGTGTTGGGAAAACAAACACCTCCGAGATGACAACAAAAGCAGGTTGAGGGTTTGGGAGCTGAGTAACGAGGCAGCAGGGGGAGCCACGTCTGGATCGGACTCTCGGGATGACGCGTTGGACGCTGCTCATGCAGACGTTTTACTGTGGGAGGTTCTCGTCGAAATGTTTAGCTTCATTCTCAGCTGATCAGAACGCAGCAGTGTGGACTTTAAAGAACTTTCATGTTCTAATGACTGAATGCAGGATCCACACCTTATCGTTCATTTAATCTTAATCCATTGGAGAACGTCTGGACCGCTGAGCAGACACATCCAGGACAGGGCGCCAATCCATCTCTGGGCACTCACAAATATACACATACACACAGACTATATAATGGGGCAATAGACTATATATAGGTTTGATGGGTGTCTCACTGGTTCTGTAGGTCTGTCAGTGGTTCTGTAGGTGTTTTACTGGTTCTGTAGGTCTGTCACTGACAGTTCTTTGAGTGCAGTGCAGACCAGTGGTTCTGTAAACACTAATATGTATATTTCTATCTGTATAAAGTGGTTCTGAAGGTATCATGTGGGCCAGTGGTTCTGTAGGTGTTTCAGTGGTTCTGTAGGTCTGTCAGTGGTTTAATAGGTGTTTCACTGGTTCTGTAGGTGTGTCAGTGGTTCTTTGGGTGCAGTGCAGACCGGTGGTTCTGTAGGTTCTGTAAACACTAATATGTATATTTCTATCTGTACACAGTGGTTCTGAAGGTGTCATGTGGGCCAATAGTTCTGTTGGTGAGTCAGTGGTTCTGTAGGTTTGTCAGTGGTTCTGTGGGTGCAGTGCAGACCAGTGGTTCTGTAGGTGTGTCAGTGGTTCGATAGGTGTTTCACTGGTTCTGTAGGTGTTTCAGTGGTTCGATAGGTGTTTCATTGGTTCTGTAGGTTTCTCAGTGGTTCAATAGGTGTTTCCCTGGTTCTGTAGGTGTGTCAGTGGTTCTTTGGGTGCAGTGCAGACCAGTGGTTCTGTAAACACTAATATGTATATTTCTGTACACCGTGGTTCTGAAGTTGTCATGTGGGCTAGTGTTTCTGTTGGTAAGTCAGTGGTTCTGTAGTTGTGTCAGTAGTTCTGTGGGTGCAGTGCAGACCAGTGGTTCTGTAGGTGTTTCAGTGGTTCTGTAGGTTTGTCAGTTGTTCTGTGGCTGCAGAGCAGACCAGTGGTTCTGTAGGTGGGTTGGTGGTTCTGTAGGTGTTTCAGTGGTTCTGTAGGTGTGTCAGTTGTTCTGTGGGTGCAGTGCAGACCAGTGGTTCTGTAGACACTAATATGTATATTTCTGTGCACAGTGGTTCTGAAGGTGTCATGTGGGCCAGTAATTCTGAGGGTGGGTCGGTGGTTCTGTGCTTTTGTTCTGTAGTTCTCATTATGATCACAATGTTCAGCAAACATGTTCTCCATCAGGTTCTATGGTAAAAAAAAATCAGTTTAGAACCTAATTTGTTTCTTTCCATGGACACGTTCCTCCTGTACATCATCCTGTTCTGAACTATGAGGCAGTTACGACAGAGTACTAATGGTTTAGCACCTGAACTAATGCAGTGCATATTTGATTGACAGATTCTTAGGCCAATCAGCAGGGTTTTTCAGTCTGGCAGTCAGTTGGAAACCCACGTTCATCATTTAGAAAGTGAAGGTTGTTTCTTTTAGAACTTTGTTCATCTTTTTAATGGAGTTCTATGTAATGCGTTCTACGTGGGAACCTGCATAAAAGTCCGCCGTCTTGGTTTTTAAGCCGGTTCTTGTAACGTGGGCTGGAACACCTTCACACTCCAATCTGTTTAAATCCCTGGTAATCTGGACGGACCAGGTACAGCTCTGAGATCAGAGTTCCATCTGTCGTCTGGATCGTCTCCAGATTTCTGTCTCGCTGCCTCGGCCCACACCTTCCACACATGCACGAGATTCTCACACGAACGCAAGTGAGCATGCACACGATGGCCGTGCACAAGCTCACAAACCCGAGACACGCCCTGATGGGAGTCATTGAAGTAAAGCTTGGAAAGGCAGCGGGGCTTAAGGTGCTTAAAAACAACAATAACGCTTCTGTAAGTACGAAAAGAAGCCGCATGCAACTCCTCCAAACCGGCGTGGCACGATACGGCCAGCGACCGGCAGCCGCTGAAAAGACGCTGACGTCGGTGCCCGAGTCCCTGTTACTAAACAAAAGACAACACCCTGAAATAAAACGTCAGGTCTCACACTCTCACACGAATGGAGGCAGGAACCGGGTTCTGCGGCGGCGTAAACAGAGGACGCTGGACGGAGGTTAAGCAGGTGTTACAACGATTGCAATGACAGATCATCTCTGGTGCTGTGGATGAACCTGCACACGGAGGGGCCCAAAGACGAACTAGACTCCTGACCTCAACGCCATCAACACATCTGAGATGAACTGGAACTGAGACTGTGAACCAGGTCTTCTCATCCAGCATCAGTGCCGACAAATGTCACAAAAAGACACAAAATCTTGGGGAAAGTCTTCACAGACAGTGGTTCTGTAGGTGTTTCACTGGTTCTGTCGGTGTGCCAGTGGTTCTGTAGGTGTGCCAGTGGTTCTGTAGGTGTGCCAGTGGCTCTTTAGGTGTGCCAGTGGATCTGTAGGTGTGCCAGTGGATCTGTAGGTGTTTCACTGGTTCTGTAGGTGTATCACTGGTTCTGTAGGTGTGCCAGTGGTTCTATAGGTGTTTCACTGGTTCTGTAGGTGTGCCAGTGGTTCTGTAGGTGTGCCAGTGGTTCTGTAGGTGTGCCAGTGGTTCTGTAGGTGTGCCAGTGGCTCTTTAGGTGTGCCAGTGGATCTGTAGGTGTTTCACTGGTTCTGTAGGTGTATCACTGCTTCTGTAGGTGTGCCAGTGGTTCTGTAGGTGTTTCACTGGTTCTGTAGGTGTGCCAGTGGTTCTGTAGGTGTGCCAGTGGTTCTGTAGGTGTGCCAGTGGTTCTGTAGGTGTTTTACTGGTTCTGTTTCACTGGTTCTGTAGGTGTGCCAGTGGTTCTGTAGGTGCGCCAGTGATTCTGTAGGTGTGCCAGTAGTTCTGTAGGTGTGTCAGTGGCTCTGTGGGTGCAATGCAGGCCAGTGGTTCTGTAGACACTAATGTGTTCAATCTGTACACAGTGGTTCTGTAGGTGTGTCAGTGGCTCTGTGGGTGCAATGCAGGCCAGTGGTTCTATAGACACTAATGTGTTCTATCTTTACACAGTGGTTCTGTAGGTGTGTCAGTGGCTCTGTGGATGCAATGCAGGCCAGTGGTTTTGTAGACACTAATGTGTTCTATCTTTACACAGTGGTTCTGTAGGTGTGTCAGTGGTTCTGTGAGTGCAATGCAGGCCAGTGGTTCTATAGACACTAATGTGTTCTATCTTTACACAGTGGTTTTACAGAGTGTGTCAGTGGTTCTGTAGGTGTGTTGGTGGTTCTGTGGGTGCAATGCAGGCCAGTGGTTCTGTAGACACCAATATGTATATTTCTATCTGTACACAGTGGTTCTGTAGGTGTCATGTGGGCCAGTGGTTCTGAAGGAGTGTCAGTGGCTCTGTGGGTGCAATGCGGACCGGTGGTTCTGTAGATATAGACATAAAATGTAGTTTTCTAACTGTACACACATTTCTATAGACACACACACACACACACACACACACACACACACACACACACACACACACACTGCATTAAAGCTCTGAGCATTTGGTTAAACCAATGCGGTTCTAAGGTTCCTTCTATCTGTTCTGTTTATCAGATAAAAGGTAAAACCCTCATCCTGCTTTATTTACTCCCTCCATCTACTCCTCCACCTTTCAAACTGCCGCAGTCTGGGGGAGGGGGGGGAGGGGTTTGGGGGGCACAGGAAGTACCCGATTCCATTAGGCTGCCCATAAAGAACATGTGTGTGTAACTCAATAGCCAGGCTAACCCTCAACGAACCTCCACCCAGAACATAAACGTTAAAGACGAGGCTCGCGTTGGCATTTCTGTAAACATGCAGCTCTCATAGAACGTCACATGGAATCAGAACCCCGATGTAGAGACACGGTTTATCAGGCTCATCTTGCCGCGATCCACAGTTCTCTCAGTGCTAATAAGGTTCTCCGGGGGGTACGAGGACCACAGTAATGACCCACCAGGAGAATGACATGAAAACACAGGAATGTTGGAATTAGCCCTCGGGAGAAGAAGGAAACGAAATGGCACATGGATTTCATTATGTTTATTGGTACACAACTGTTACATACAGGCCCCTCTCCCCGTTCCCACCCGTCCCGTAGCCGCGGAGAACACGCTCCCTGTGCGCCAAGGAAAAAAACAAAGGCCCTCTCCCTCAGGAGGTGTTTAAAGAAGAAAGGATGGGCTTGATCAGCGCAGCCCCAGAAGCTTTAATGATCCGGGTGTCACATGGGACGATCTGCTTCTGCTTACCGCTTCAAAGTTCTCACAGTCGGAACGTTCAACTTTTCCAAATAAAGGATAAAGGAGATGCCGGTGTTCGGTGTTGGTGGTAATCTGTAGGTACAGGACGTGATTCAGAACGGGGGAGATTAGACCCAATCTGAGTGTCTGATTGGTTCCAGTCCAGTATCTCCATGGAAACGTGTTCATTCCTGAACATTACTGTTTAGTCAGTTTAAAGACTGAATTCAATTCAACATCTACGTTGTGACTTGATGTTTTGAGTGAAGACCAGAAGCACGCCGTCTTAATCTGTTCAACCAGAACTCATTAATAATTCAGTTCAACTCCATCACCAAGGAGTTTGTTACTGAAATGATTCATTATAGTAGTTTAAACATAGGGCTTAGTGTTAGGGGTTTAGGGCTTAGTGTTAGGGTTAGGGCTTAGTGTTAGGGGTTTGTGTTAGGGGTTTGGGGGTTAGTGTTAGGGGTTGGGGGTTAGTGTTAGGGGTTTGGGGGTTAGTGTTAGGGGTTTGGAGTTAGTGTTAGGGGTTTGGAGTTAGTGTTAGGGGTTTGGAGTTAGTGTTAGGGGTTTGGAGTTAGTGTTAGGGGTTTGGAGTTAGTGTTAGGGGTTTGGAGTTAGTGTTAGGGGTTTGGAGTTAGTGTTAGGGGTTTGGAGTTAGGGTTAGGGGTTTGGAGTTAGGGTTAGGGGTTTGGGGCTTAGTGTTAGGGGTTTGGGGCTTAGTGTTAGGGGTTTGGGGCTTAGTGTTAGGGGTTTGTGTTAGGGGTTTGGGGGTTTGTGTTATGGGTTTGGGGGTTTGTGTTGGGGGTTAGTGTTAGCGGTTTGGGGGTTTGTGTTGGGGGTTAGTGTTAGGGGTTTGGAGTTAGTGTTAGGAGTTTGGGGCTTAGGGTTTGGGGCTTAGGGTTAGAGGTTTGGAGTTAGGGTTATGGGTTTGGAGTTAGGGTTAGGGGTTTGGGGGTTAGTGTTAGGGGTTTGGGGGTCTGTGTTAGGGGTTTGAAGTTAGTGTTAGGGGTTTGGAATTAGTGTTATGGGTTTAGGGCTTAGTCATAGTGGTTTTGGGGTTTGTATTAGGCATTTTGGGGTTTGTGTTGGGGGTTTGGGGCTTAGTGATGGGGGTTTAGGGCTTAATGGTAGGGGTTTGGGGCTTAGTGTTAGGGGTTTAGGGCTTAGTGTTAGGGGTTTAGGGCTTAGTGTTAGGGGTTTAGGGCTTGGTGTTAGGGGTTTAGGGCTTGGTGTTAGGGGTTTAGGGCTTGGTGTTAGGGGTTTAGGGCTTAGTGTTAGGGGTTTAGGGCTTAGTGTTAGGGGTTTAGGGCTTAGTGTTAGGGGTTTAGGGCTTAGTGTTAGGGGTTTAGGGCTTAGTGTTAGGGGTTTAGGGCTTAACGTTAGGGGTTTGGAGCTTAACGTTAGGGGTTTGGAGCTTAACGTTAGGGGTTTGGAGCTTAGTGCTAGGGGTTTAGGGATTAACGTTAGGGGTTTAGGGCTTAGTGTTAGGGGTTTAGGGCTTAGTGTTAGGGGTTTAGGGCTTAGTGTCAGGGGTTTGGGGTTTGTGTTGGGGTTTGAGGGTTTTGGAGTTTGTGTGTTTTAGGATTTAGTGGTTAGAGTTTAATATTAGATTTGAAGTTAGGGTTTAGGTTTAATGGATAGTGATTAGGGGAAAGGGTTTAGCGTTTAAGATGGGTTAGGTTTAGTGGTTAGGGGTTAGTGTTGTTCTGAACAAGCCCTCCATTGGCTTATTATTAGCAACATGAATGAATACACCGCGTTGAAACCCTTAATCTATTTGTTCTGTTATAATAATCACGTTTAATCCAGATGTTACTGGATGACAGATGTTACAGATGAAACTCAAATCTCAAGTTAATCTGCTGCACTGACAGCTGAACTGACCCCCAATCAGTTTCATAACCAACGGAACCCTGAACCTGCACCAGATCAGAGCTGCATGCGGTGACGTGTGTGTGTGTGTGTGTGTGTGTGTGTGTGTTGTTGTTGTTGGATACACCTTTATCTGGCGTGTCTCAGGATGAGAGACACACATTTGCAACACCTCAACTGTGACCATGATGGCCACAGGAACGCAGCTCCGTGAGAACAAACTATTTAGTGATGTACCCAACACACACACACACCTTTTCTCTAGGGAACACATTTGGCACGTGTGTGTGTGTGTGTGTGTGTGTCTGTGTGTGTGGGTTTGTTGTGGGTGGGGATGTTTAGCCCTCTGTGATCATGTGATCAGTTTCTTTAATGAAAACCCGATCCGTCCTGAGCCTCGGCTGTAAATAAAGACTCCACCCAAATATGATGTCAGTGACTGAAACCACACCCTCCACGTTGACGTCAACATTGATTATAGTAATAAAAATATATTTATCAAAAAATATATATGTATTTTATATATAAAATATTTTTTATCTATAATATATTTTATAGGGCGGCACGGTGGCTTAGTGATTAGCATGTTCTCTTCTCAGCGCTAGGGATTCCCGGTTCGAATCCCAATCTGGGTGGAGTTTCCATGTTCTCCCCGTGTCCACATGGGTTTCCTCCCACAGTCCAAAAAATGGATCAAGTCAACTGAGTTCTCCAAATTGCCCCATATAGAGTGTGTCTGTGTGAGTGAGTGTGTGCCCAGTGATAGATTGGAGCCCTGTCCTGGGTGTATCTGCCCAGTGCCCGAGATGTTCTCCCCTGGATGGGCATGGGGAACCCCACCGCGACCCTAATAGAGGATAAAGCGGGAGATAATGAATGAATGAAGAGTGTGTCTGTGTGAGTGAGTGTGTGCCCAGTGATAGATTGGAGCCCTGTCCTGGGTGTATCTGCCCAGCGCCCGAGACGTTCTCCCCTGAATGGGCATGGGGAACCCCCCGCATGTTCTCCTCTCAGCACTAGAGATTCCCGTTCCAATCTGGGTGGAGTTTCCATGTTCTCCCCGTGTCCGCGTGGGTTTCCTCCGGGGTTCTCCTGTTTCCTCCCACAGTCCAAAAACATGGCTCAAGGTGAATTGAATTCTCCAAATTGCCCCATATAGAGTGTGTATGTGTGAGTGTGTGGTGAAGATAATGAATATATATATATATATATATATATATATATATATATAGTGCTCAGCGATAGATTGACCTGTCCTGGGTGTATCTGCCCAGCACCTGAAACGTTGTCCCCTGGATGGGCATGGGGAACCCCACCGCGACCCTAATAGAGGATAAAGCAGAAGATAATGAATTTTATATATATATATAATTTTATTTTATTTTTTTTTAAATCAATCAATCTCATTAAGGGGAGGGGGACCGGGGTGCTTGGTAATCTATGTTCCCACAGACACACTAAAATCATGTGGAAAGCCCTCCCACCGGGGCCCCGGGGGTCTTTACAGTGGGTTTGGAACGAACCGCACCTCTGTATTCCGGTTCACACGCATGAAGAACGTGGGTTATTAATAAACGGACCTCCCGAGTAAATCTGTGTTTTCGTTTCAGTTTAACAAATTAGAAATATTAAAACTCCACGGAGTTTTAACTCTGATGTCATTGTGTTTCTGCCAAAAGAACCGACGGCGTCAACACAGGCCTGATCGTTTTACACTCGGCTGCCTTTTTCCCATGATTCCTCTCATCTCGCGTTAACCACCGGAGCTCTCGTGATGTGGCGGCTGTTGCAGAACGCAGTACGCAGCGCCGCAATGAGCAGACGGAGTTTTAAAGACTCATTAATACTGACTTTATTTAAACCGCACTATTTTTCACGACTCGGCAGACAAACCGAGCGGAGTCACATTAAAAAACAGGCCATTAGGATCGTCGTCTCCTCCTTTGATCCGAGCTTAACTGGGATTTGTATTTCTTTCAGCGACTAAGAATCTGATCCAATGGTGTTCCGTTATCGCAAATCTACGTCTAATTACTCACTGGCCATTTTATTAGGTCCACCTCCTCAGTTTTCCTACAGTTACATTCTGTAGTCCATCTGTTTCTCTATGTTTCTTCTACATAAGTGTCTCTAATAAAGTGGCCAAGCCCTGAGTGTATGTTCCGTCTTTGAATATGTGATCAGTATGATATCCGTAGGGGCGGCACGGTGGCTTAGTGGTTAGCATGTTCTCTCAGCGCTAGGGATTCCCGGTTCGAATCCCAATCTGGGTGGAGTTTCCATGTTCTCCCCGTGTCCACGTAGGTTTCCTCCGGGTTCTCTGGTTTCCTCCCACAGTCCAAAAACATGGGTCAAGGTTAAGTGAATGCTCCAAATTGCCCCATATAGAGTGTGAGTGAGTGTGTCCAGCGATAGATTGGTGCCCTGTCCTGGGTGTGTCTGCCCAGCGCCCGAAACGTTCTCCCCTGGATGGGCATGGGGAACCCCCTCGCCCCCGCGACCCTAGTAGAGGATAAAGCGGAAGATAATGGATGGATGGATGGATGATATCTGTGGAGAACCCTCTCTGCACCTGACGGGCAGTAGATCACAGAGATTAGAGTTCAGCTCGAGTTCAGGGGTCTGACTGCAGGCTGCTGGAGTTCCTCAACCTCAGACTCATTAAACATCGTCCTCATGCACACGACATCTCCTCAGTATATTTATAGTATATACAGAACTTTTTATACACTCATAAATTAGAATTGGTTATTTTGTATGTTCTCCTCGAGGACATCACGGTGGTTCTGGTGGGTTCTGGGTTCGATGCCTAATAACGTGAAATGATACGGATCAATCGATTGGGTGGCACAGCTGTGTGATGGTTAGCATGTTGGCTCGAAATGTTCTCCTGCATTAGACCTGCAGCTACTTGATGATTCTGATGTTCTGTTGTGATGTGATGTCATAACATTCCAAAAACAATAATCAACTTTGTCCTGAAGCACATTAAGTGTAATTAACAGTCTGATTCTTTGATCAGATGTCTTTAGTCATACAGTATGACCTCACACATTACACCGTTGGAGCTTTAGAACGTTGCTCCTTTTGGGTCATCAAAGCTTTCACACTGACTGTGAGGATCTTAACTCATCCAGAAAAACTGACACTGAGGTTGGATGAGGGTACCTGACTCTCAATCGCTGTTCTAGTTCATTCCAGAGGTGTTGGATGGGTTTGAGGTCATCAATGTTTTAGTCACACCAAACTCACACAACCATGACATCACAGATTCGGTCATGCTGGAAGAGCTTTATCCTATATTAGGGTCAAGGGGGGGTTCCCCATGCCCATCCAGGGGAGAACGTCTCAGGCGTTGGGCAGATACACCCAGGACAGGGCGCCAATCTATCACTGGGCAAACACTCACTCACACAAACACACTCTATATGGGGCAATTTGGGGAGCTCAATTGACCTTGATCCATGTTTTTGGACTGTGGGAGGAAACCGGAGAACCGGGAGGAAACCCACACGAACACGGGGAGAACATGGAATCTCCACCCAGATTGGGATTCGAACCGGGAATCCCTAGTGCTGAGAGGAGAACATGCTAACCACTAAGCCACCATGCCGCCCACACACACTATATGGGTCAAATTCAAAGCAGCCAGTTCACCTTGAATCCAAGTTTTTGGACTGTGGAAGGGAACCGGAGAACCCGGCGGAAACCCAAGTGGACACGGGGAGAACATGGAAACTCCACCCAGATCGGGATTCAAATCTGGATCCCCCGAGCTGAGAGGAGAACATGCTAACCATTAAGCCACCGTGCTGCCCACACACACTATATGGGGCAAATTCAAAGCAGCCAGTTCACCTTGAATCCAATTTTTTGGACTGTGGAAAGAAACCGGAGAATCCGGAGGAAATCCACATGGACACGGGGAGAACATGGAAACTCCACCCAGATTGGGATTCGAACCGGGAATCCTTAGTGCTGAGAGGAGAACATGCTAACCACTAAGCCACCGTGCCACCCTGCTCGATCTTGTAAGTTGAAGTAAATAAAAGGCAGGAGTTTGCTGATTAAGGGGGGTGTCCTGATACTTTTGTCCACGTGTTTAATAATAGAACCATTTAAGATGAAGCTTTTTAGATTTGAAATCCACTGCAGCGTGTTTTTGGGGTTTTTTTTTTTTACTCTTATGGTTTGTCTTTCTTTCTGCATCATAAATCTGCGTTAGATAAAAAATACGAACAGCTGTAGGGTTTAAAACTCGAACCGCAGAATAAAGAACGTGGGGGGTGGGGGGGGGGAATCAAAGCCTCGGATCCTGACTTTCATTTGGACAGGTGCCTACAAGCCCTGCGTGTTGGAACCTTGAGATGTGCAAGAAGTCTGCCTTTTAAACACAAAGGCTACATAACGAGAAATAAGTATGCGAAACGGTCACGGTTAGAGAGGTCAGAAACCGTTAAAGGAGGAAGAAATGGGCAGCCGTGACCTCCAGCGCTCTCGCCGAGTCAGTATGCAGAGCAAAGAAGATACAGATGTAGAACAAAAAGATTTACACTTGAAGGAAGAAAGAATAAAGCGATAGAGTGAGAGGAAATCCAGTGAGGAAGAACATATGGTAGGACCACCCCCCCCATACCCCCCCCATACCCCCCATACCCCCCCATACCCCCCACCTCCATCCCACACCACACCAACCCCACTCCCCACCCCAATAACCACATATGCTGGAAATAGAGACATCAGGCTGCACTCAAGAACCTGTCTGTGGGGCTGCAGTGAAGACAGTGAGCGAGCGTAAAGAGCATCACACATCAGCTGAGTGAGGTTATGTCGTCATGACGACCATTTTAGGAATTCATTCATTCATTATCTCCTGCTTTATCCTCTATTAGGGTCGCGGTGGGGTTCCCCATGCCCATCCAGGGGAGAACGTCTCGGGCGCTGGGCAGATAGACCCAGGACAGGATGCCAATCCATCGCTGGGCACACACTCACTCACACAGACACACTCTATATGGGGCAATTTAGAGAATTCAATTGACTTGATCCATGTTTTTGGACTGTGGGAGGAAACCGGAGAACCCGGAGGAAACCCACGCAGACACGGGGAGATCATGGAAACTCGATTCGAACCGGGAATCCCTAGCGCTGAGCGGCGAACGTGCTAACCACTAAGCCGCCTCATTTTAGGAATTCATTCATTCATTCATTATCTCCCGCTTTATCCTCTATTAGGGTCGCGGTGGGGTTCCCCATGCCCATCCAGGGGAGAATGTCTCGGGCGCTGGGCAGATACACCCAGGACAGGGCGCCAATCCATCGCTGGGTACACACTCACACACTCCAACACACTCTATATGGGGCAATTTAGAGAACTCAATTAACTTGATCCATGTTTTTGGACTGTGGGAGGAAACCGGAGAACCCGGAGGAAACCCACACGGACACGGGGAGAACATGGAAACTCCACCCAGATGGGGATTCGAACCGGGAATCCCTAGCGCTGAGAGGCGAACGTGCTAACCACTAAGCCACCGTGCCGCCCATTTTAGGAATGTTTATTATAATTATTATTAATAATATAATTTTTAATAATATTAGGGCGGCACGGTGGCTTAGTGGTTAGCAGGTTCTTCTCTCAGCGCTAGGGATTCCCGGTTCGAATCCCAATCTGGGTGGAGTTTCCATGTTCTCCCCGTGTCCGTGTGGGTTTCCTCCTGGTTCTCCGGTTTCCTCCCACAGTCCAAAAACATCAATTAAGGTCAATTAAATTCTCCAAATTGCCCAATATAGATTGTGTGTGAGTGAGTGTGTGCCTGGCGCTAGATTAGCGCCCTGTCCTGGGTGTATCTGCCCAGCGCCCGAAATGTTCTCCCCTAAATGGGCATGGGGGACCCTAGGGCATGGGCATGGGGAACCCCCCCCCCCCCCGCAACCCTAATATAAGATAAAGTGGAAGATAATGGATGGATGGAAAATTAATATTAATATTATTATTGTATATGTTTGTAAAGCATCCTTGAAAGGCGCTATATAAATTTAACTTATTATTATTATTATCCATCCATCCATTATGGAGGAACCGGGACACCGGACACGGGGAGAACATGGAAACTCCACCCAGATTGGGATTCGAACCGGGAATCCCTAGCACAGAGAGGAAACATGCTAACCACTAAGCCACCGTGCCGCCATTCATTAATAATATTATTATTATTATTATTATTGTATATGTTTGTAAAGGGCACGGTGGCTTAGTGGTCAGCACGTTCCCCTCTCAGCGCTAAGGATTCCCGGTTCGAATCCCCATCTGGGTGGAGTTTCCATGTTCTCCCCGTGTCTGCGTGGGTTTCCTCCGGGTTCTCCGGTTTCCTCCCACAGTCCAAAAACATGGATCAAGTCAATTGAATTCTCAAAAATTGCCCCATATAGAGTGTGTCTGTGTGAGTGAGTGTGTGCCCAGCGATGGATTGGCGCCCTGTCCTGGGTCTATCTGCTCAGCGCACGAAACGTTCTCTCCTGGATGGGCATGGGGAACCCCACCGCGACCCTAATCGAGGATAAAGCAGGAGATAATGAATGAATGAATGTTTGTAAAGTGTCCCTGGGTTCTTGAAAGGTGCTATATAAATTTCACTTATTATTATCATTATTATGATAACTTTTATCACCCCCCCCCCATCATCATCATCATCATCATCATCACAGAGGTATGAGGTCACATCAGTTGTGCTCTAATCGTCATGCCGATTCGACTAATTACATTGATTCCCAGTGAAGGTTGTGATTTAAACGAATGAGCGCTCCTCCACCCTGCGCATGCGACGCCCTATCAGCGGGCTCCCGAGGCCGCGGCTGTTCCGTGAGTCGGTTCTAATATTCAGTCGAACAAATATGAGCATTAATGTTTCCAGAGAAAGTGCGGGATAGGTCACAGAGAGAGAGAGAGCGAGAGAGATGGAGAGCGTGTGGAGTCTCCTCGGCACGGGATTCATCAAGCATTACAAAGCCGCCATGGAACCATTATGGTTTTGGATTTCCTTCCAGATCTTCTTTAAATGAATATCCTTCCTGTTTGACGAATGGCTTTGTTAGAACGGCAGAGGCCAGCGTTTCCAACCCGAGCGAAAAAACCCCAGAGTGGGTGGAACGAGAGAGGAACATGAGCTACAACACTCTCTCCTTCATCTGCGTTCTGTTTAATTGTTCTCATTAAGAGACAGTATACATGAACACACATATGGTTCCATCTGGAGATGGATCTGAGGTCGGGCGGCACGGTGGCTTAGTGGTTAGCATGTTCTCCTCTCAGCGCTGGGGATCCAGGTTTGAATCCCAATCTGGGTGGAGTTTCCATGTTCTCCCCGTGTCCGTGTGGGATTTCTCCAGGTTCTCCGGTATCACCTCATCCCAAAGGTAAAATTTAGTGGTGGAGGATCTAAGCTTTAGATAAATCTCAAGATGGATGTGAGGTCGGGCATCATGGTGGCTTATTGGTTAGCATGTTCTCCTCTCAACGCTGGGGATTCAGGTTTGAATCCCAATCTGAGTGGAGTTTCCATATTCTCGTGTCTGCGTGGGATTTCTCCAGGTTCTCCGGTTTCCCCCACAGTCCAAAAACATGGATGCAAAGTGAATTGGCTGCTCTAAATTGCCCCTATGTAGTGTGTGTGAGTGATTACACAACAATAGATTGGCACCTTATCTGAGTTCTGTTTAATTGTTCTCATTAGGAGACTGTACACATGATCACACATATGGTTCCATCTGGAGATGGATCTGAGGTCGGGCGGCACGGTGGCTTAGTGGTTAGCATGTTCTCCTCTCAGCGCTGGGGATTCAGGTTTGAATCCCAATCTGGGTGGAGTTTCCATGTTCTCACCGTGTCCGTGTGGGTTTCCTCCGGGTTCTCCGGTTTCCCCCCTGCTGGTTCCATCTGCTGTGGTTCAACCTTCAGAGTATCAGCTCATCCCTAAATGTAAAATTTAGTGGTGGAGGTCTGATCTAAGCTTTAGATAAATCTCAAGATGGATCTGAGGTTGGGCGTCATGGTGGCTTATTGGTTAGCATGTTCTCCTCTCAACACTGGGGATCCAGGTTTGAATCCCAATCTGGGTGGAGTTTCCATGTTCTCCCCGTGTCCATGTGGGTTTTCTCCAGGTTCTCCGGTTTTCCCCACAGTCCAAAAACATGGCTCTAAGGTGAATTAGCTGCTCTCAATTGCCCTTATGTAATGTGTGCAAATGATTCTGCCCTGCAATAGATTGGCACAATTGCCCCAATAGCACCCTGTCTGGGGTGTATTTGCCCAGCACCTAAAACGTTCTTCCCTGCAACCCTGGTATTGGATTAAGTGCAAGATTAAGGACGGATGGAACGTTTTGGGCGGGGCCGATACACCCGGGACAGGGCGCCAGTCCATCACTTTTAGTGTGAGCGTGATGGATTAATGGCTGAAGCTCAGAACCCTCAGTTAACAGCATGAACATTCTCCAGAACGTTGGTACCCTCGTCGGTTCTCCTTCTTGACTGATAAGGAGCTCTGACAGTGACCCGAGGACTGAACCAGGTAGTTCTCTCTGGATACAGAGAACTGTTCTGTTTGTTAACATTGTACATGCGGCACATGAGGTCCAGGAGCGGCACCGGGTCAGAACAGGAACATCTGAGGTCCACAGACCATAAAGGCCCTCTGTTCTCCAACTGCTGTTCTTCAGTCTGTCGGCTGGACGGCTTCATTCCAGTGATCGTAATCTTAATGTTGCAGTATACCGTGACATCCTGGAGCGGGGGAGCGCGGCGGTGCGCGGCCGTATCTGCAAACGGCTGCAGGATTTCAGAAGGGAGCAGCTGCTCTGCCCGTCCAGGAGGAGGTGCTGTGTGGTTTGTTTAAAAAGCATTTCGAGGGCCATGTGTTCCATGGGAAACCATCCGAGTATCGGGTATCGGTCCCGCCCACTGAACGTGTTCAAAGCCTCTGATGGAGAACTCCAGTGTGGTCCTGGTTCTCAATCTACTGTTGATCTGGCTTCCAAGGCTTGAAGCACTTACAGAAGGAACGCTGGAGTTTTGGGGGGAGGGTGTGGTGTCCACAAACTTTTGGCCATCTAGGGTTACATGGTTTGGGCAGCTCCCGGGTCATGTGATCTTTTGGCAGGGAGCCACACTGTAATTCTCCCAGACTCCTTCGCTTTCAGCTAAAAGGGCACTAAGGCCAAAATTGGTTTTGGGATTGAAACACTCACCCAAATTAGTGTCTCAACCCTCAGCAAATCTCTCCAAATACCACAATCTTAAACACTGCGGTACTGTTCAAGCACCGTGCGAGAGAACGCGAGAGGGAAAGGGGAAAGAGAGAGGACGCGACTGGAGGGGGGTGCGCAGTTGGAGACAAGGGCTGTCCTTAGGTTTGCCATCTGAATCCACTTACATGTAAATTGGTTGTCTGTCTGAATTACGGCCGGCTGTGTGAGAGCAGCTCCACCAGCCTGTCACTCTGAGCTCGCGGCTCTCGCGGCTCTCGCGGCTCTCGCGCTCGGCCTGGGATGATGGCGTAATTACTAAACTATTAAAAGGGACAGAAATAGGCGAACGTGACTAAAGAAGAAAGGACGAGGAGGCTGAGGGAGAGGATGAAGGATGAGGAGGACGTCGTGACATCACGTTCCCTCTGCAGCTGCATGAGAACCGACCAACAGAACGAACGAGAACCCGAGTGCACACTGACCGCTTTGATGTTAGATCTTTGGTGAACGTGATGCGTGTGTGTATATGAGTGTGTCCATGTGTGTGTGTGTGTGTGTGTGTGTGTGTGTGTGTGTATGAGTGTGTGTGTGTGTGTGTCCGTATGTGTTTGTGTCCGTGTGTGTAAAACATTGAGGTCTGTACTATAGTGTGTGTGTGTGTGTGTGTATGTATGTGTAGAACATTGAGGTCTGTACTATAATGTGTGTGTGTGTGTGTGGAACATTAAGGTCTGTACTAGTGTGTGTGTGTGTGTGTGTGTGTGTGTGTGTGTGTGTGTGTGGAACATGGAGGTCTGTACTATAATGTGTGTGAGTGTGGAACATGAAGGTCTGTACTATAATGTGTGTGTGTGTGTGTGTGGAACATGGAGGTCTGTACTATAATGTGTGTGTGGAACATTGAGGTCTGTACTAGTGAGTGTGTGTGTGTGTGTGTATGAGTGTGTGTGTGTGTGTGTGTCCGTATGTGTTTGTGTCCGTGTGTGTAAAACATTGAGGTCTGTACTATAGTGTGTGTGTGTGTGTGTGTGTGTGTGTGTGTGTGTGTGTGTGTGTGTGTGTGTGTGTGTATGTATGTGTAGAACATTGAGGTCTGTACTATAATGTGTGTGTGTGTGTGGAACATTAAGGTCTGTACTTGTGTGTGTGTGTGTGTGTGTGTGTGTGTGTGTGTGTGTGTGTGTGTGTGGAACATGGAGGTCTGTACTATAATGTGTGTGAGTGTGGAACATGAAGGTCTGTACTATAATGTGTGTGTGTGTGTGTGTGTGTGGAACATGGAGGTCTGTACTATAATGTGTGTGTGGAACATTGAGGTCTGTACTAGTGAGTGTGTGTGTGTGTGTGTGTGTGTGGAACATTGAGGTCTGTACTATGTGTGTCTGTGAGAGGAGAACATGAGGTCTGTACTATAATGTGTGTGTGTAGAACATTGAGGTCTGTACTATAGTGTGTGTGTGTGTGTGTGTGTGGAACATTGAGGTCTGTACTAGTGTGTGTGTGTGTGTGTGTGAGTGTGGAACAGTGAGGTCTGTACTATAATGTGTGTCTGTGAGAGGAGAACATGAGGTCTGTACTATAATGTGTGTGTGGAACATTGAGGTCTGTACTATTGTGTGTGTAACAGTGAGGTCTGTACTATTGTGTGTGTGTGTGTGTGGAACAGTGAGGTCTGTACTATTGTGTGTGTGTGTGTGTGTGTGTGTGTGTGTGGAACAGTGAGGTTTGTACTATTGTGCGTGTGTGTGTGTGTGGAGCATTGAGGTCTGTATTATTGTGTGTGTGTGTGTGTGTGTGTGTGTGTGTGTGGAACAGTGAGGTCTGTACTATTGTGTGTGTGTGTGTGTGTGTGTGTGTGTGTGTGTGTGTGTGTGGAACAGTGAGGTTTGTACTATTGTGTGTGTGTGTGGAACAGTGAGGTTTGTACTATAGTGTGTGTGTGTGTGTGGAGCATTGAGGTCTGTATTAGTGTGTGTGTGTGTGTGTGTGTGTGTGTGGAACATTGAGGTCTGTACTATAATGTGTGTGTGTGTGTGTGTGTGTGTGTGTGAGTGTGTGGAACATTGAGGTCTGTACTATAATGTGTGTGTGTGTGTGTGTGTGTGTGTGTGTGTGTGTGTGGAACAGTGAGGTCTGTACTATAATGTGTGATGATGGTCGTGTACATTAACCGCTGACTCGTGTATTTTTGTTGAACCCATATTCTTATAATATTCAAAAGGTTACAGTCGGATATTCACACACACACACACACACACACACACACACACACACACACACACACACACACACACACACGACCTTCAGAATATCCCACAGACACACACTTTGACTCCGCCCCGTTTGAACCCTCCACCCTCTCAGATAACCGAGGAGCCCCTGAGGCGCTCGGCTGTAAGCGGACGCTGTGGACTCACTCACTTCATCTCCAGAAGCTCCTCCAGCTGTTTCCTGTGCTCCTGCATCATGCTGCTGAGGTGTCCCTCTCTCTCGGTCAGGCACGTCTGCGTGGACGACAGCCGCTTCTTCGTCAGGTCCAGTTCCTGCCTCGTTTTCTCCAGAGCAGCCATCAGGTCCTCCAACTGCAACCAAAACCAGAACCATCTCAAACTCAGATCCGAGGCCTATCCCAGCGCTGCCAGGCTTCCAGACACGGCACAGAGGTGTCTCATGTCCATCCAGGGGAGAACGTTTCGGGCGCTGACCCATAAACGAGGTAGACCTGAATCGGAACCACTGTCTCCATTAAAGGCCTTTTTTCTTAATGGACACAGCGCTCTTGTGCGTCTCTGACCCATAAACGAGGTAGACCCGAATCGGAACCGCTGTCTCAATTAAAGGCTTTTTTTTCTTAATGGACACAGCGCTCTTGTGCGTCTCTGACCCATAAACGAGGTAGACCCGAATCGGAACCGCTGTCTCCATTAAAGGCCTTTTTTCTTAATGGACACAGCGCTCTTGTGCGTCTCTGGTTCTGATTCGGGTCTACCTCGTTTATGGGTCACTGTCTCCATTAAAGGCCTTTTTTCTTAATGGAGACAGCGCTCTTGTGCGTCTCTGACCCATAAACGAGGTAGACCCGAATCGGAACCACTGTCTCCATTAAAGGCCTTTTTTCTTAATGGAGACAGCGCTCTTGTGCGTCTCTGACCCATAAACGAGGTAGACCTGAATCGGAACCACTGTCTCCATTAAAGGCCTTTTTTCTTAATGGACACAGCGCTCTTGTGCGTCTCTGACCCATAAACGAGGTGGAATCGGAACCGCTGTTCAATTAAGAGGCTTTTTTTTCTTAATGGACACAGCGCTCTTGTGCGTCTCTGACCCATAAATGAGGTAGACCCGAATCGGAACCACTGTCTCCATTAAAGGCCTTTTTTCTTAATGGACACAGCGCTCTTGTGCTCTCTGACCCATAAACGAGGTAGACCCGAATGGGGGCCGTGTCTCCATTAAAGGCCTTTTTTCTTAGGGGACACAGCGCGCTCTTCGTGCGTCTCTGACCCATAAACGAGGTACACCCGAATCGGAACACTGTCTCCATTAAAGGCCTGTTTTCTTAATGGACACAGCGCTCTTGTGCGTCTCTGACCCATAAACGAGGTAGACCCGATCGGAACCACTGTCTCCATTAAAGGCCTTTTTTCTTAATGGAGAAGCGCTCTTTGACTCTGGTTCTGATCGGGTCTACCTCGTTTATGGGTCACTGTCTCCATTAAAGGCCTTTTTTTCTTAATGGAACAGCGCTCTTGTGCGTCTCACCCATAAACGGAGGTAGACCCGAATCGGAAACCCACTCCATTAAAGGCCTTTTTTCTTAACCGGAGACAGCGCTCTTGTGCGTCTCTTACCCATAAACGAGGCTAGACCCAATCGGAACCACTGTTCTCAATTAAAGGCCTTTTTTGGCTAATGGACACAGCGCTCTTGTGCGTCTCTGGTTCTGATTCGGGTCTACCTCGTTTATGGGTCACTGTCTCCATTAAAGGCCTTTTTTCTTAATGGACACAGTGCTCTTGTGCGTCTCTGACCCATAAACGAGGTAGACCTGAATCGGAACCACTGTCTTCATTAAAGGCCTTTTTTCTCAATGGACACAGCGCTCTTGTGCGTCTCTGACCCATAAACGAGGTAGACCCGAATCGGAACCGCTGTCTCCATTAAAGGCTTTTTTTTCTTAATGGACACAGTGCGCTCTTGTACGTCTCTGACCCATAAACGAGGTAGACCCGAATCGGAACCGCTGTCTCCATTAAAGGCCTTTTTTCTTAATGGACTCTTGTGTGATGGTAGACCCGAATCGGAACCGCGGTCTCAATTAAAGGTCTTTTTTCTCAGTGGACTCTTGTGCGTCTCTGACCCATAAACGAGGTAGACCCGAATCGGAACCACTGTCTACATTAAAGGCCTTTTTTCTTAATGGACACAGCGCTCTTGTGCGTCTCTGGTTCTGATTCGGGTCTACCTCGTTTATGGGTCACTGTCTCCATTAAAGGCCTTTTTTCTTAATGGGTCTTGTGCGTCTCTGACCCATAAACGAGAGACCCGAATCGGAACCACTGTCTCCATTAAAGGCCTTTTTTCTTAATGGACACAGCGCTGTGTCCTTACCCATAAACGAGGTAGACCCGAATCGGAAACTGTCTCAATTAAAGGCCTTTTTTCTTAATGGACACAGCGCTCTTGTGCGTCTCTGGTTCTGATTCGGGTCTACCTCGTTTATGGGTCACTGTCTCCATTAAAGGCCTTTTTTCTTAATGGACACAGTGCGCTCTTGTGCATCTCTGACTCATAAACGAGGTAGACCCGAATCGGAACCGCTGTCTCCATTAAAGGCCTTTTTTCTTAATGGACTCTTGTGCGTCTCTGACCCATAAACGAGGTAGACCCGAATCGGAACCACTGTCTTCATTAAAGGCTTTTTTTTCTTAATGGACACAGTGCGCTCTTGTGCGTCTCTGACCCATAAACGAGGTAGACCCGAATCGGAACCGCTGTCTCCATTAAAGGCTTTTTTTTCTTAATGGACACAGTGCGCTCTTGTACGTCTCTGACCCATAAACGAGGTAGACCCGAATCGGAACCGCTGTCTCCATTAAAGGTCCTTTTTTCTTAATGGACACAGCGCGCTCTTGTGCACCGGACGGCCAGTGGAGCGACGGCGAGGTGCGTAAGCGGCTTAGCGCCTTCAGCCCGTGTGAGTGCTAATTTGCCGCGGCTTTAGTATTTCTCTCACAGAGGTCGGCGCTAATCCCTCGCCTGCTCCCAGGCAGCTCATTGGCTCGGGCCGCTCGGGGTAAAGCTTTCCTGTCACAGTGCATCGGCGTCCCTCGGGTTCAAACACTCCGCGAGTCCAGGGCACCGGGGTGAGGCCCAGGACTTCAGACCCATGACCTTCTTTCCTCGTCCCGGTTCTGAAAGCCCTCGTTTCATCATGAGACTGATTACCCTGAGACAGCGGCGGGGGTGCCGCGGGGGAAGCGTGGCACAGGCCGGCCTTAATGGGTCAGTCAGGTGATCGCCGTCTTTAGGCCACAAACTCTTTTGACGCTGATCTCGTTTGACCTCATTACCAGGGTTCTCAGTTCAGCGCCGCAGAACCTTCATCACGTCCTCATCCTCATTCTGTTCTTCATTCTTCCATTCAGTCTCAGTCTGTTACTTTGGTGAACGTGTGTGTGTGTGTGTGTGAGAGAGTGTGTGTGTGTGTGTGTGTGTGTGTGTGTGTGTGTGTGTGTGTGTGTGTGTGTGAGAGTCTGTGTGTGTGTGTCCAATTGTGTGTGCGTCTGTGAGTCTATGTGTAAGAGTGTGTCTGTGTGTCCACGAGTCTGTGTGTCCACGAGTCTGTGTGTCCACGAGTCTGTGTGTCCACGAGTCTGTGTGTCCACGTGTCTGTGTGTCCACGTGTCTGTGTGTCCACGTGTCTGTGTGTCCACGAGTCTGTGTGTCCACGAGTCTGTGTGTCCACGAGTCTGTGTGTCCAAGTGTCTGTGTGTCCACGAGTCTGTGTGTCCACGTGTCTGTGTGTCCAAGTGTCTGTGTGTCCACGAGTCTGTGTGTCCACGAGTCTGTGTGTCCACGAGTCTGTGTGTCCAAGTGTCTGTGTGTCCAAGTGTCTGTGTGTCCACGAGTCTGTGTGTCCACGAGTCTGTGTGTCCACGAGTCTGTGTGTCCACGAGTCTGTGTGTCCACGAGTCTGTGTGTCCAAGTGTCTGTGTGTCCAAGTGTCTGTGTGTCCACGAGTCTGTGTGTCCACGAGTCTGTGTGTCCACGAGTCTGTGTGTCCACGAGTCTGTGTGTCCACGTGTCTGTGTGTCCACGAGTCTGTGTGTCCACGAGTCTGTGTGTCCACGAGTCTGTGTGTCCACGAGTCTGTGTGTCCAAGTGTCTGTGTGTCCAAGTGTCTGTGTGTCCAAGTGTCTGTGTGTCCAAGTGTCTGTGTGTCCAAGTGTCTGTGTGTCCAAGTGTCTGTGTGTCCACGAGTCTGTGTGTCCACGAGTCTGTGTGTCCACGAGTCTGTGTGTCCACGTGTCTGTGTGTCCACGAGTCTGTGTGTCCACGTGTCTGTGTGTCCACGAGTCTGTGTGTCCACGAGTCTGTGTGTCCATGTGTGTGTGTGTGTGTGTGTGTCCACGTGTCTGTGTGTGTGTCCATGTGTCTTCATTAAAGGTCCTTTTTTATTAATGGACACAGCACGCTTGTGCACCAGACGGCCAATGGAGCGACGGCGAGGTGCGTAAGCAGTGTGTGCCCATGTGTCCACGTGTGTGTGTGTGTGCCCATGTGTGTGCCCATGTGTCCACGTGTGTGCCCATGTGTCCACGTGTGTGTCCACGTGTGTGTGTGTGTGTGTGTGTGTGTGTGTGCCCATGTGTCCACGTGTGTGCCCATGTGTCCACGTGTGTGTGTGCCCATGTGTCCACGTGTGTGCCCATGTGTTCACGTGTGTGTGCCCATGTGTCCACGTGTGTGTGCCCATGTGTCCACGTGTGTGTGCCCATGTGTCCACGTGTGTGTGCCCATGTGTCCACGTGTGTGTCCGTGAGTGTGTCCACGTGTGTGTGCCCATGTGTCCACGTGTGTGTGCCCATGTGTCCACGTGTGTGTCCGTGAGTGTGTCCACGAGTCCGAGTGTGTGTCCGTGAGTGTGTCCACGAGTCCGAGTGTGTGTCCGTGAGTGTGTCCACGAGTCCGAGTGTGTGTCCGTGAGTGTGTCCACGAGTATGAGTGTGTGTCTGTCTGTGTGTCCACGAGTCTGAGTGTGTGTCCGTGTGTGAGTGTCTGAGTATGTTTGTGTGTAGAACATTACTGCTTACTGTACTTCCACACAGAACACACACGTATACACACACTGAGTGAAGTTTGCTGCTACTACACACTAACATTTATAACCATGGACATCTTTTTTGCGCATGTGGTTCCCACCACTAGGGGCACTGCACTGTTTCCTCTCATCACTTAATGTTTTTACGGTTTACATACTCGCATAATGTTTATAGGGATTCCCGGTTCGAATCCCCATCTGGGTGGAGTTTCCATGTTCTCCCCATGGGTTTCCTGCGGGTTCTCCGGTTTCCTCCCACAGTCCAAAAACATGGATCAAGTCAACTGAATTCTCCAAATTGCCCCATATAGGGTGTGTCTGTGTGAGTGAGTGTGTGCCCAGCGATAGATTGGCGCCCTGTCCTGGGTCTATCTGCCCAGCGCCCGAGACGTTCTCCCCTGGATGGGCATGGGGAACCCCCCCCCGACCCTAGTAGAGGATAAAGCGGAAGATAATGGATGGATGGATGAATACATGTATCTTGAGCGGTGGGCCGCCCTGTCCATGGCGCTCGGGTAGCAATTGGGGTTAGGTGCCTTACCCAAGGGCACTTCAGCCATTGGTGTGCCAGGGAATCGAACCGGAGACCTTCAGGTCACAAAGCAGGTTCATTAACCACAAGTCTACGACTTCCCCAAATACGACTGCCTCACCTCATTTTAGTTCTGAGTGTAAACGATTTACGCAGATGTTCTCAGGTGGTTGTTCTCTCATTAGTCTGAAAGCGTTGGAAAGCGTTCTCCGGGTTTCGAACCCTCAGCACACGCGTTTCTGTAGCCTGAAGCTTCTAGCAGACCTTCATAAAGGTTTACGGTTTGAGAGTTCCACACTTGTGTACCTGTCTCTGTGCTAGAGCATGAGCCTGTTCCTCCTGCACCCACAGAGCTTCCCTGTGAGCGGAGGTGTTCATGCTCTCGCGCAGAGCTTTCTCCAGCTCTTTGATTTTCTCAGCCGTCTCTCGCGCTGAAGTCGAGGTGGTCTGATCCTGAAGGGGGGAGCAAGGAACACTGTGTAAGACTAGAACAGTTAGAACGGCACCGCTGCTCAGGCTTCAGAACACATTTAACACTAAATCTGATCCTAAATCTGATATTGATCCCAATCCTAAATCTGATCCTGATCCCAATCCTGAGTCTGATACTGATCCCAATCCTAAATCTGATCCCCAGTCTGACACTGATCCTGAGTCTGGTACTAATACTGATACTGATACTGATCCCAATCCTAAATCTGATCCTGAGTCTGATACTGATCCTGAGTCTGGTACTAATATTGATACTGATCCTGAGTCTGATACTGATCCCAATCCTGAGTCTGATACTGAGCCTGATGCTGATCCTGAGTCTGGTACTAATACTGATCCGGAGTCTGATACTGAGTCTGATGCTGATCCTGAGTCTGGTACTAATACTGATACTGATCCTGCGTCTGATCCTGAGTCTGATACTGATCCTGAGTCTGGTACTAATACTGATCCTGAGTCTGATACTGATCCCAATCCTGAGTCTGATACTGAGTCTGATGCTGATCCTGAGTCTGGTACTAATACTGATCCTGCGTCTGATACTGAGTCTGATGCTGATCCTGAGTCTGGTACTAATACTGATACTGATCCTAAGTCTGATCCTGAATCTGATATTGAGTCTGAGTCTGTTACTGATGCTGATCCTGAGTCTGGTACTAATACTTTTGCTGGTCCTGATCCTGAGTCTGATACTGATACTGATCCCGAGTCTGTTACTGATATTGATCCTGAGCCTGAGATACTGATCCTAAGTCTAAGTCTGATCCTGAGTCTGAGTCTGTTATTGATACTGATCCTGAGTCTGGTACTAATACTTCGACTGACACTGATCCTGAGTCTGAGTCTGATTATGATGCTGATCCTGATCTTGAGTCTGGTACTAATACTTCTACTGATCCTGGTCCTGAGTCTGAGTCTGATACTGATACTGATCCTAAGTCTAAGTCTGATCCTGATCCTGAGTCATTAATTCATCCCTCATTCCCATCCCTGACCGTAATCTGAGGTCTGGGCCGTGATGGCACCCCCTGCTTGTACAGTTCACTCAGGACATTTAAGGTTAATAACATGACATCATCATCCAGAGGCATCTGTTTATCTGAACAGACAAGAAAAGACAAGCCCCCCCCCCCCCCCCCCCCCCCCCTTTAAAGCAGACGGATAAAGATAGAGATCGAGCACTGAGGGTCTGCGAGGACATTTACTCTCAGCTTTAATTAAACCCATAACTATCCTATCCCGTCCCGTCCCGTCCTCCTCCCCACCATCATCAGGTTTAATCACATCTGTACCGGTATTCAGTTACAGTGTCTCCTTCATCATCATCATCATCATCATCATCATCATCATCAGGGAGGAGACTTTGATGATCACATAGAAGTGACTGTGGGCAAAAGTGGGAGCAGAGGGAGAACAGCCCTGGGAGTGATGTAGTCAGGGGGTGTGACCTCACACATCCAGTTCACCAGAACACACTGCAGTAACCTCAGCTGAGGAGGGGGGTCAATTTGGAGCCACCAACCATGGAACCATAGAACCATGCATCAGTCCTGCTTCTGATGGGACAGCTACGGTAACTGTAGTTGGGGGCTCCGAATTGCCCCCCCCTCCTCCTCAGCTGAGGTTACTGCAATGTGTTCTGATGAGCTGGCTGTGTGGGGTCACACCACCTGATTACATCACTGTGAATGGGGTGGGGGTGGGGTATGATGGATGGAGGGGATGGCAGTTAGAACCGTTCTCTCCACAGACCTCATTAATTATGTGATCAGATAAAAAAAAAAAAAAACAATGAAGATGATTTTTGATGTAGATGAGTTCTACTGTGTGTGTGAGAGTCTGATACTGATTCTGATCCTAAATCTGATCCTGAGTCTGGTACTGATCCCAATCCTAAATCTGATCCTGAGTCTGATACTGATCCCAATCCAAAATCTGATCCTGAGTCTGATACTGATCCCAATCCAAAATTTGATCCTGAGTCTGGTACTGATCCCAATCCTAAATCTGATCCTGAGTCTGATACTGATCCCAATCCTAAATCTGATCCTGAGTCTGATACTGATCCCAATCCTAAATCTGATCCTGAGTCTGATCCTGATCCCAATCATAAATCTGATCCTGAGTCTGATCCTGATCCCAATCCTAAATCTGATCCTGAGTCTGATACTGATCCCAATCCTAAATCTGATCCTGATCCTGAGTCTGATACTGATCCCAATCTTAAATCTGATCCTGATACTAATATTGATCCTGAGACTGAGTCTATTACTGATACTGATCCTG
>JAFMOC010000074.1:2520000-2535000 GCA_019802505.1 Corydoras sp. C115 | reverse complement strand
ATTTGGAGAACTCAATTGACTTGATCCATGTTTTTGGACTGTGGGAGGAAACCAGAGAACCCGGAGGAAACCCACACAGCCACGGGGAGAACATGGAAACTCCATCCAGATGGGGATTCGAACCGGGAATCCCTAGCGCTGAGAGGAGAACGTGCTAACCACTAAGCCACCGTGCCGCCCCCGGTGTGATCAATACATAACAAAACATTTAATACAAACTATTTCTTGATTGGCCCACCGAGCACCCCACACACACACACACACACACACACACTCTCATCCTCAAACCCATCAGGACCACCAGTGAAGACGCCTGGCTCTGCGTGGAGCTGAAGCATGTGAGCGGAACAGTAGTAATGAGGCAAAATGTGCTGAGGTTCGATAGGCGCCATGACATCACGCTGATTCCAGAACCAAATGGACCTCAGTCGCGTTTGCTGGGTTCGGTTCTGTGACGAGGTGACGGTAAAAACTCCTAAACCCAGGTTGTAGTGTGTGTGTGTATGTGTTGGGGGGGGGGGGGGGTTAGACTCCGCCCGCAGTCAGAGGAACTGTTCTGGCTCGGTGTTTGTGGCGTGAACGAGTCTCAGCAGGTCTGAGTTCAGCTGTAATCTGGAACTGTCACACATCTGGACGTGTCCCTCCACCCAGCGCAGAACGCCTATTTACTCCTGACCACCCAACCTCACGGCTCGGAGCGAGAAACGGGAAAACAAACCCCAAACGACTGGATCCTATCCCATCCATAACACAGGAGATGAATCAGGGTGATGGATAAGGAAGGTCCCACCAAATACTACCCACCAACCCACCAAATACTATGGCTGGAGTGCCCTAGATCAAGTCAGCTAACCCCAGTCGGTGTTTATGAAACCTATCCCAGCACAGGGGTTAGGGCAGGGACACAACACACTTGAGTCACATGATTTTGTCAACTATGGAAAGAACTCCGCTCACTGCAAAGACAAGGAGAACATACAAACTACACACTAAGGACCTCCTGTCTGCGTAGTGTCTTCAATTTAGTCCAACAGCACAGCCTTGAAGGTCCCCGGTTCGATGGCTGAAGTGCCCTTGATCAAGGCACCTATGCCCAGTTACCCCCTCCCCCACGATCCTAGTAGAGCATTGCAAAGACAGGGAGAACATACAAACTACACACTAAGGACTGCTTGTCTACATAGTGTCTTCAATTTAGTACAATAGCACAGCCTTGAAGGTCCCCGGTTCGATTGCTGAAGTGCCCTTGATCAAGGCACCTAACCCCAGTTACCCCCTCCCCCACGATCCTAGTAGAGCATTGCAAAGACAGGGAGAACATACAAACTACACACTAAGGACTGCATGTCTACGTAGTGTCTTCAATTTAGTCCAATAGCACGGCCCTGAAGGTCCCTGGTTTGATGGCTGAAGTGCCCTTGATCAAGTCACCTATGCCCAGTTGCCCCCTCCCCCACGACCCTAGTAGAGCATTGCAAAGCCAAGGAGAACATACAAACTACACACTAAGGACCTCCTCTCTGCGTAGTGTGCTCAAAGTAGTCCAACAGCACAGTCTTGAAGGTCCCCGGTTTGATGGCTGAAGGGCCCTTGGGCAAGTCACCTAACCCCAATCGGTGTTATCCCAGCACTAAAGGGCAGGGACACAACTCACCTGCGTCACATGGTTTTGTCAACTATGGAAAGAACTCAAAGCTCACTGCAAAGACAAGGAGAACATACAAACTACACACTAAGGACTGCTTGTCTACGTAGTGTCTTCAATTTAGTCCAACAGCACAGCCTTGAAGTTCCCCGGTTCGATGGCTGAAGTGCCCTAGATCAAGGCACCTATGCCTAGTTGCCCCCTCCCCACGATCCTAGTAGAGCATTGCAAAGCCAAGGAGAACATACAAACTACACACTAAGGACTGCTTGTCTACGTAGTGTCTTCAATTTAGTACAACAGCACAGCCTTGAAGGTCCCCGGTTCGATGGCTGAAGTGCCCTTGATCAAGGCACCTATGCCCAGTTGCCCCCTCCCCCACGACCCTAGTAGAGCATTGCAAAGACAGGGAGAACATACAAACTACACACTAAGGACCTCCTCTCTGCGTAGTGTGCTCAAAGTAGTCCAACAGCACAGCCTTGAAGGTCCCCGGTTTGATGGCTGAAGTGCCCTTTATCAAGTCACCTAACCCCAGTGGGTGTTTATATGAAACCTATCCCAGCACTAAAGGCAGGGACACAACTCACCTGAGTCACATGGTTTTGTCAACTATGGGAAAGAACTCAAAGCTCACTGCAAAGACAAGGAGAACATACAAACTACACACTAAGGACTGCTTGTCTACATACTGTCTTCAAATTTAGTACAATAGCACAGCCCTGAAGGTCCCTGATTTTCATGACTGAAGTGCCCTTGATCAAGGCACCTATGCCCAGTTGCCCCCTCCCCCATGACCCTAGTAGAGCATTACAGTTCTAATTGTTTGTCTCTGGTCTGTTTACATCACACTGACTCACATCCTCATTGTGTTCATTAAATATTCAGATTCTGGTTTGATTCTGATTGGTCCTTCATGCATCTGTTGTTCTGAGATCCCTGCACTGTGTCTCAGACGTCCCTGTTGGACAGTCTGAGGTATTTCAGAGAGGCTCGTCCTTGCTGCTGGAGCGGTTATGGAATCCTAAATAACGTTTCCTGAAAAAAGACAAACACCACAGAACTTCCTGTTTGAGCAAAGAGGCACAACAAAGACCTCCAGAGGAATTCTTTTGACCTCCGTGGTTGCAGCTCTCAGAACTCTGACTGATATTCTGTATGACTTTAGGATGGGTGGATGGGTGGATGGGTGACGGGAGCGCCCGACTTCAAGAGCTCTGTGAGTTCTTGAGGAAGACTATGTGTGACAGATGCAGAACCACTGATGAAGGTCAGGTCTGTGGTCCATAGATTTCTTGGTATTGCATCAATCTTCCTGAGAGATGTGCTGCCTGCCGTCTACAGGGCGCCCTCCATATGGGAACCCAAAAAAAGAATCACACCGCACCCGTCACCCAGCAGAGCACTTTAGGCCTGGCTTTAATTAGACCTGAGCTCTGTGGAGCTAGACTTAGATCAGCATGAATACATTAACACTGGTCTCCATCATGTAGAACATTGAGTTCTGTCCTGCGGTGGGAGTCTTCAGGCGGGGGAACGTTCATGTACCTGTAATGTATAACTGAATCAGAGAGTCATGTTTTGGAATGGTTTGAATCATGAATCAAGTGAAGTAACATCTGTGTTTGAGTCGCAAACCGGGAGGTGCTTAAGTAAAGGACGTCAGACCGTGGATCTGATCTGCCCAAAATGTTCTCCCCTGAATGGGCATGAGGAACCCCACTCACCTCATGACCCCAGTATCTAGTAGAGGATTAAGCAGAAGATATGATATTATCCATCCATCCATTATTTTCTGCTTTATCCTCTATTAGGGTCGCGGGGGGGTTCCCCATGCCCATCCAGGGGAGAACGTTTCAGGTGCTGGGCAGATACACCCAGGACAGGGCGCCAATCTATCGCTGGGCACACACTCACTCACACAGACACACTCTATATGGGGCGATTTGGAGAATTCAATTGACCTTGATCCATGTTTTTGGACTGTGGGAGGAAACCGGAGAACCCGGAGGAAACCCACACGGACACAGGGAGAACATGGAAACTCCACCCAGATGGGGATTCGAACCGGGAATCCCTAATGCTGAGAGGAGAACATGCCACTGTGCCGCCCCTCTGGATATTAATAGATAAAATTATTAATATTTATTATTATTATTATTTATTATAAGTAAAATAATAAAATACATTTTAAAAATGTATAAAGAATAAAGAAATAAAATAATTATTATTTCACAATTGGGCGGCACGGTGGCTTAGTGGTTAGCATGTTCTCCTCTCAGCACTAGGGATTCCCGGTTCGAATCCCCATCAGGGTGGAGTTTCCATGTTCTCCCCGTGTCTGCGTGGGTTTCCTCCGGGTTCTCCGGTTTCCTCCCACAGTCCAAAAACATGGATCAAGTCAGTTGAGTTCTCCAAATTGCCCCATATAGAGTGTGTGTGTCTGAGTGTGTGCCCAGCGATGGATTGGCACCCTGTCCTGGGTGTATCTGCCCAGCGCCCGAGACGTTTCCCCCCCCCCCCCGACCCTAATAGAGGATAAAGCGGAAGATAATGGATGGATGGATTATTTCCCAATTTTTACTTCCATCTTTCTTCTCCTGCAGTGTTTGTTCTATTGACACTATGACGTCTGGCTCATTGACACATCTGTTCATTTACAGCCAACAAATCGGTGACGTGTTCGCTTCTCATTCATAACTACAAACACAATTTGCTGACATCGGCGTCTGCTGTAGCTCCATCACTCACCTGAACTGACAGAGATCTGACTCTTTGTCTTTGTTTACTAGTGATCACTCTTCAAAAATGGCTTAGTTCATTCCCTATGGGGACCCCCTTAGAACCTGTCGTACAGCCACACTGCAGTCACATTTACATTTACATTTAGTCATTTAGCAGACGCTTTTATCCAAAGCGACTTACAAATGAGAACACCACAAGTCAGAAGCCATGGAGAAAACCAACTATACTGTGAGTTCATCAAACCTGATTGGTATTCGAAGCTGTCCCCCCCCCTTTTTTTATTTATTTATTTATTTATTTATTTATTTATTTTTTATAACAGGTATTTGTTAAAGAGATGCGTCTTAAGTAGTTTCTTAAAACTGTTTAGAGATTCTGCCTTACGGACAGAGTTGGGAAGATCGTTCCACCATTTTGCAGAGTGAGAATCATTTGCATGTTCTTCAGGGAACACACAGCACTAATGGTGGGGATGTTGAAACGGTACACAATCACAGCTAACAGTGAGGAGTTCCTCTGGATGCTCCAGCATTAATGACTGATAAACATGGTACCAGACCCCCCACCGAGTGAGGTACTGAGAAACCACAACCTTCAGCATGTTTGGAACCAAACACTCTCTAATCACAGCACACCCAGCCATTAAATCAATTCGTGTATGTGTGTGTGTGTGTGAGGGAGAGAGAGAGATCCTGAACCCAGTGGCCTGTCAGTGTGTAAATCACTGTATAATTGTGTACTTGTTCACCTTTAATAAGAGAGAATCGGTGTTTGTTCCCTGATTCATTCCACTGTAGTGCTGGTGTGAGGTTTCTGCTACCTGCCTTATAGCTGTATGAGTGATGCTATAAACGAGATGTGTGATTCATGCTGCAACAAGAACTGAGAAAGAATTTACACACACACACACACACACACACACTGCAACACTCGCTGGTGTAAACAACAGCGCTCTGACACCCTACACTAATGTAATTCAGTTTTGATTAGGCCAGGCTGGCACTGTGGTACCGTGTTTAAAATCCCGGGGTCGTGCCGGGTAGAGAAACCCCACCTGTTTTCCTCCCACAGTACAAAAACATGGATTCAAGGTGAATTGGCTGCTCTAAATTGCCCCTATAGAATAACGTGTGAGGTGTGTGTCACTCCGTGACTCTGGTAAGGAGTCAGTGAATGATATTAATATATGAGATGAGTATTGAATCGGGTATTGCACACTACAAACCCCAGCTGCATTGTGGGAGTACACTATACATACACTATATAGTGCACCCTCAGCCCTGACCCTCGTACAGATTAAAGTGGAAGAGAAGATAAACAGCAATCCATTTTCAAGCTGTTTCTTTTGTTATTATTATTAATGTTTATCAACCAATGTTCAGATTACGTCGCCGAAGATCAGATTATTAGTCAATTCATAACATAATCCCATTTGTGAATGAAACCTTGTTATTGTAATACCTTGTTATTAGTGTTATTGTAGTGATTTGTAAAAGTAGTACGGCAATAAATGAATAAATCACACCCTCTTGTGCTTATTGTGTTATTAATACATGAATTAATATATGATAATTAATAATTAATATATGAATGTGAAGTCTGATCTCAGTGATGAACCACAGAGCAGACACATCAATGAAATGATTCTCCTGTTTAAAAGACTGATTCAGCAGCAGGAGCCAAATAAATCCTAGTTTACAGTAAACAACTCCGAGTCACCATCTGATTCATTCAATAAAAACATTCGGAATACTAAATCACGGGTGGCTTAGTGGTTAGCATGTTCTCCTCTCAGCACTAGGGATTCCCGGTTCGAATCCCAATCTGGGTGGAGTTTCCATGTTCTCCCCGTGTCCACATGGGTTTCCTCTGGGTTCTCCGGTTTCCTCCCACAGTCCAAAAACATGGATCAAGGTCAACTGAATTCTCCAAATTGCCCCATATAGAGTGTGTTTGTGTGAGTAAGTGTGTGCCCAGCGATAGATTGATGTCCTGTCCTGGCGCCCGAAACGTTCTCTGCCGGATGGGCATGGGGAACCCCACCGCGACCCTAGTAGAGGATAAAGCGTATGATAATGAATGGATGGATGGATGGATGGATAGTAAATCACTGTCTACGCATTCTCAAAAATGAGTCATGTCACATTACAGAGTTGAATCTAGTTATGAAAAATGATTCACTGATTCAGAATATGAATCGGTTAGTGAATCGGTTGTTGGACTGTATGATGCTTTTTAATGACCTTAAGTTATCATTTAGTTCTTTACCAAAGACAACGTTTACCTCTCCAGTTCCGAGATCTTTCTGTCCTTATCACTGCGCTCACTCTCCTGTTCTCTAAGGACACTCAGGAGTCGGTCCACCTCGGCTTTCGATTTCCCTGATTCCTCTTTATGGAACTCCATCTCTTTCTCTAAAGCTGCCAGTCGATCCAAGAGCTCAGGGTTCCTCTGTAAAGGTTCTTCAGCTCTGCAGACCTTCAGGAAAACACAAAACATCTCGTCATTATCTCCCACTCAGTTCTAGATGAGGGTCACAGGTGGGGGTTCCATATACACATCAGGGGAGAATGATTCGGGTGCTGGGCTACAGCTACACACACAGTACAGACTGCCGATCCATCACTGGACACACACTTATTTACTCACACACACACAAACCCACACACTCCTGCACGGACATGGGGAGAACATGGAAACTCCACCCAGATCAGGATTCGTACCTGGATCCACAGCGCAGAGAGGAGAACATGCTACACGACAGTATTCTGAATGTACCACAATAAATACACATTCTGTAGTTCTGCAGTAATATTCCCAGAATAGCTAAAGTTCATCCATCCATTATCTTCCGCTTTATCCTCTATTAACGTCGCGAGGGGGGTTCTCCATGCCCATCCAGGGGAGAATGTTTCAGGCACTGGGCAAATACACCCAGGACAGGACACCAATCTATCGCTGGGCACACGCTCACTTACACAGACACACTCTATATGGGGAAATTTGGAGAATTCAATTGACCTTGATCCATGTTTTTGGACTATGGGAGGAAACCGGTGAACCTGGAGGAAACCCACGCGGACACGGGGAGAACATGGAAACTCCACCCAGATTGGGATTCGAACCAGGAATCCCTAGCGCTGAGAGGAGAACATGCTAACCACTAAGCCACCGTGTCGAAAGTCATATGATAATATAATAAATATATTTATTTAAGGGCGGCACGGTGGCTTAGTGGTTAGCATGTTCTCCTCTCAGCACTAGGGATTCCCGGTTCGAATCCCCATCTGGGTGGAGTTTCCATGTTCTCCCCATGTCCGCGTGGGTTTCCTCCGGGTTCTCTGGTTTCCTCCCACAGTCCAAAAACATTGATCAAGTCAATTGAATTCTCCAAATTGCCCCATATAGAGTGTATGTGTGTGAGTGAGTGTGTGCCCAGCGATGGATTGGCGTCCTGTCCTGGGTCTATCTGCCCAGCGCCCGAACGTTCTCCCCTGGATGGGCATGGGGAACCCCACTGCGACCCTAATAGAGGATAAAGTGGGAGATAATGAATAAATATATTTATATATTTAAAATTGATAATTCTATTCTCATAAACACGAATACGTAACCGATGGAGTGAAACGTGTACTTGACCTTGGACCCCCCTTCCCCCCCCCCTGTTATTGGTCAGGAGGAAACGTGCAGGGATGCGTTCTGAATGGAACCCGGCTGCATATAAACATGGTCTTGTTCTAGTCGACTCGTCTTTCATGTGGTTTCCTTTCCCAGGATCATCTCCCCAGAGCTTGTCTTTCATAAACTGTTTTTTCTTCCCCGTCTGTTACTCTAATTCATTATGAAATGAAACTTCTCTCCCACTTGGCGAGGCTTTTACAAGACCACCAAACCTCTGGCGGTGCCTCCCCCTCCCTCTGTCTCGCAGCCGCAGCACAAGGCTCCGATTGTGAAGGTGCAACGAAAAATAACCCCGAGATAGATACGGGCCCTAGAATTATCTCGGTCCTGATTGATTTTCGGTGTTGTGACAGCTGAACGTGCCCCTCGAACATTGGCGGATGACTGTTTTCATTTGAGCGAGATTAAAAAACATGATCCGAGTCAATAAACCCAAGCCTGAAAGGCAGGAACCTCCCGGGTTTTGGGTGAAAGCATTTGAAGTTATCGCAATAAAACGGTAATGATAATCATATAAAACGCTGTTTATACGTCTGGGTGCTGGTTCTCCAAAGAACACGATAAACTAAGGTTTATAAATCACACAGATCAAATAATCAACTGACATTTCTCACCGCAAGTCTAATAAACACAGACAAGCAGGTTCTCATCCTCACTGCTGAGCACAGAGTAAATGTTTCCAGGAAGGAGGTAAACACCGGGCCTTTAATCCTCATCTTAGAACCTGCTTACATTCAGATATCATCCCAAAGAGTCTGAGAAGCTCCGTCAGCCGGGGTCGCCGACCTCATTGTTTAAGCAGGTACCAGGATGTAGCAGAGAGACCTCAAAACTCTGCTCTCGAGAATCTCTAGTGGAGAAGTTCCTGGAACTCTAATGGTGTCTAGTGGAGTGTTGCGAGGGGGTTTCTCATGCCCATGGGGAGAACGTAGGCATTGGGCAGTTAGTTCCTGGAACTGTCGCTTCTTTGTGGTAATGGAGACTGTAGCTGAATCTGAACTTCTGATACTTATGATGATGATGATGACTGTAATCCTCTACTATGGACTAGGGTCAAGTGAGGGGGTTCCTCATGCCCATCCAGGGGAGAACATTTGAGGCATTGGGCAGTTAGTTCCTGGAACTGTCGGTTCTTTCGTCATGGAGAATGTAGCTGATTCTGAACTTATGATGATGATTGTAATCCTCTACTATGGAGTAGGGTCACGTGTTTGAGGGGAGAACGTTTGGGCAGATACCCAGGACAGTCGGTTCTTTGTGGTTCTATCGTCATGGAGAATGTAGCTGATTCTGAACTTCTGATGATGATTGCCCCTCATGCCCATCCAGGGGAGAACGTTTGAGGCATTGGACAGTTAGTTTCTGAAACTGTCGGTTCTTTGTGGTTCTGTCATAATGGAGACCATATCTGAATCTACACTTCTGATGATGATGATGATGATGACTGTAATCCTCTACTATGGACTAGGGTCACGTGAGGGGGTTCAGAGAAGAAAAACGTTTGAGGCATCAAAACTCTTGCTTGTGGTTTCTCAAATGAACTGTAGCTAAATTTGCACTTATGATGATAATGGTGATGATGACTGTAATCCTATGGACTAGGGTCACGTGAGCAGGTTCCTCATGCCCATCCAGGGGTGAAGGTTTGAGGCCTTGGGCAGATACACCCAGGACAGGGTTCGAGTCTGTGAAGCGCGGTCAGTCGGGGTCATCAACCTCATTGTTTGGGACCAGGATGTAGCAGAGAGACCTCAAATCTCTGCTCTCGAGAATCTGTAGTAGAAGTTGGTGCTTCTTGGTGTAACTAGTGGAATGTTCCTGTTACAGTTGTTAGTTCCTGGAACTGTCGATTATTTGTTTGTGGTTCTGTCATAATGGTGACTGTAGCTAACTAGGGACTAGGGTCACGTCAGTGGGTTTCTCATGCCCATCCAGGGGAGAACGTTTTGCATTGGGCAGATACACCCAGGACAGGGTTCCAATCCATCACTGAACACACACACTATATAGGGGCAATATATGTCAATCTAGAATGCCACAGTAACAGAACCCTGACTTCTGATCACTTGAGGTTTATCCCGTGTGCGGTTTGTGTACAGGATCATGTGTTCCATCTGATTCAGGGATCCCGAATCTGAAGCATTCTTCTCTAAGTATCAGCACTCAAACCCTGACAGGCTGAAATATGGCAGGCTTTGTCCTCCGGTGTCCTCTTCATGCCCACGCGCTGTTCGTCAGCCGCCGTGTGCCGGGTCGACTCATTTCTTTGTGATTAGCATCAGGAAGGCTCGGCTTGCCATTTCAAAACAAGCTCGTTTGGTTTATTTACAGAGTCACCGTATCGCGGCCCCACATCTGGGGCGTCTGATAGCATGACTCTGGATCTCCACCTTCATTGGACCATTAAGCCTGGATCTCGCTTCCTTCTGAGAACGTTTCCAAAGCTCTCTAATGATCTGACTGGCCGGACGGATTCCAGCTGACTGAGAGGGAGGAGTGATGGATGGAGCTTGCAGAGCCTTCAATGAAACCGAATGTAAAGGGAGTGGTAGCTCAGTGGTTAGGGTGTTGGGCTAGCAATCCAAGGGTTTCCTGGGGGGCAATAGGGGTAAGGTGCATAGTCCAAGGTCACTTCAGCCATGGTGCTTGGTGGGACTTCATGGGTTTATTGATGGTACCTGTGTGGGTCCTCCACATTTAACCCATCCATGCAGAACACACACACATACACACACTGAGTGAAGTATGCACATGTGCCTAGAGCATTGGGCAACCCTGTATAAGGAGCCCAGGGGGCGATTGGAGTGAGGTGCCTAGCCCAAGGGCACTTCAGCCATGGTGCTCGGTGGAACTTCATGACCTTCATTGGTTCATTGATGTTACCAGTGTGGGTCCTCCACATTTAACCCATCCAAGCAGAACACATACACACACTGAGTGAAGTGAACACATGTGCCTAGAGTAGTGGGCAGCCCTGTATAGGGTGCCTGGGGGGCAATTGGGGTAAGGTGCCTAGCTCAAATCCACTTCAGCCATGGTGCTTGGTGGAACCTCATGACCTTCATAGGTTCATTGATGTTACCAGTGTGGGTCCTCCACATTTAACCCATTGATGCAGAACACACACTGAGTGAGTGGTGGGCAGTCCTGTATAAGGAGCCTGGGGGGCAATTGGGGTAAGGTCCCTAGCCCAAGGGCACTTAAGCCATGGTGCTTGGTGGGACTTCATGAACTTCATAGGTTCATTGATGTTACCAGTGTGGGTCCTCCACATTTAACCCATCCATGCAGAACACACACTGAGTGAGTGGTGGGCAGTCTTGTATAAGGAGTCTGGGGGGCAATTGGGGTAAGGTCCCTAGCCCAAGGGCACTTCAGCCATGGTGCTTGGTGGGATTTGAAATTAAACTGGGGACCTAGAGGTGGCAAGGCAGGTTGACTTACCACAAGCCTATGACTGCCCCAAAATATGTGGCCCCACCAAGATGGGATACTTGGAAGTGACTTTGGTCTCACTGGAATCTGCGGCGTGACCTTACATGGCTGTGCTAATGTTTAAAGCGGGTGATTATATACACACCCGTGTCCCGCTCGCTGTGTGAAGTCTGAATGCTGTAATTAAAAGCTTTGGAACTCGGATGTTGTTGATGTGCTTTAAGGTGAGGATGAGCCAGCAGGTGGCTCGAACCTCGTGACTCTGTGTGGCGCGGAGTCAAGAAGCAATAAGATATAATTTCCCTGGAATGAAATGTGCACATATAAAAACATCCTCGTAAATTTTCACTCTGCAAGATCAGTCCCAGCACGTCCTCAGAACAATGAGGGCCTGTCCCGGAACACAGAGGGGCGGAGTTTTACCGTGGCAGCCTAAGAATCGATACATTTTCAGCTCGTGGATTCCGATGGAACGTCACTGTTGAGCGTATAAATCATCACGGGATGGAGTTTAAGGGAAACTGAAGCGTGAGGACGTGTTGGGACAGCAGAGAGGTGGACGTGCTGAGAACCACACCACCATGTATGTAAAGCACCCTCAGAAAGAACATGCAAAATCCACTCAGTCATCACGATCCGAACCCTGGACCTTCATTACCTCTCTGTCGAAGGCTTGTGTCTTTAAGGAGGCCAGCTTGTCCTTGAGCTCCTTGTTTTCTCTTTTATACGCCTCCATTTCCCTCAGCCTGGCTTCCTCCTCTCTTCCTCGTTGTTCTTTCAGATGTTCTATTACTTTCTCCTAAAACAGTGAGAGGAGAAAACCGATATGACATGAGCTAGAGAACATACCAAATTTTCAAACAGTGATCTAAATGGGGTGGTGGAGGGATTAAAGCTCAGTCAGTACAGTCAGTGGGTTCCCCATGTCCATTCAGGGGAGAACGTTTCAGGCCTACATATATATATATATATATATAGGGCGGCACGGTGGCTTAGTGGTTAGCACATTTGCCTCTCAGCACTAGGGATTCCCGGTTCGAATCCCCATCTGGGTGGAGTTTCCATGTTCTCCCCATGTCTGCGTGGGTTTCCTCCGGGTTCTCCGGTTTCCTCCCACAGTCCAAAAACATGGATAAAGTCAATTGAGTTTGTGTGAGTGAGTGTGTGCCCAGCGATAGATTGGCGCCCTGTCCTGGCGCCCGAGACGTTCTCCCCTGGATGGGCATGGGGAACCCCCCCATGATGGATGGATGTGTGTGTGTGTGTGTGTGTGTGTGTAAACACACTCTATATATATATATATATATATATATATATATATATGGGTTCCCCATGTCCATCCAGGGGAGAGCGTTGGGCAGATACACCCAGGACAGGGCGCCAATCACTGGGCACACACTCACACAGACACACACTCTATATGGGGCAATTTGGAGAATTCAATTGACCTTGATCCATGTTTTTAGACTGTGGGAGGAAACCGGAGAACCCGTAGGAAACCCACGCAGACACAGGAAGAACATGGAAACTCCACCCAGATTGGGATTTAAACCAGGAATCCCTAGTGCTGAGAGGAGAACATGCTCACCACTAATATATATATAGACAGAGAGAGAGAGGTCAATTCACCTTGAATCCATGTTTTTTTGACTGTGGGAGGCAACCAAAGAACCCAAAACCCAAACATAAGCCCACACAGACACGGGAGAACATGGAAACTGTATCCCCAGCCGTGAGAGGCGAATATACACACCGCTCCGCCACCGAGCCGCCCGCCTCTTCATTCCTGAATGATATCCATCTTTTCTAAATCTCGACTGTTCTACTGTTTACTGTAATGAGCAGCTGCTCTGGAGTGTAAAGAATGAGGTTCTGTGTCGGTTCCTCGAGCCCGAGTCCTACTGTAGGGCATCGGGAGTCGAGTGGGGTTGAGTAACCGCAGTCATGACTCAGTGATGCTGATGGCGCGGAGTACAAATTCCACATGTGAAAGGAATATGAGGTAACGTTAACGAGTGGCGCTCAGGTAAACAGAACCCTAATGAGGCCGTGAGAATTCCACTGTGACTCAGAGATTCCACTCCGTAAAGCCGCTTCCTCATCTGACTTTTGGGAAGAAATTCCACCTGATGACCTTTAGCAGCCAAACTAAATGGGAAGGGGGGGGTGGGTGGAGGGGTGGATCTCTGCATTCAACACGCATGGTTCCAGTGAATCGTGAAGCCGGCGGCAGAGGAACCTGCTTTAGAACTGGAGCGTAATAAGAAGCAGCTGAACCCCCAGACGAACTGGGTGCTAAAGTTTACAACCAAACCACAGAGCCATTCGGTTCTCTTAGTACAAAGGATCGGGGAGTTTGAGTTCCGCCATGACGAGCACAGCATTGATGAGTGACGCTAACCAGGAGGAGGTGATTATTCCCATCATGCTGGATGTGATCAGGTAGCTCAGTGGGGGGTGGAGGGAGGGGGGTCTTGGCGTTCCACATGCATCGTTTCAGTGAATTGTAAAGCCAGGAGAGAAACCTTCAGGGTGTTCTATTGATCTGAAGGTTGTGAGTTTGAATCCTAGCTCCACTGAAATTACCAATGTGAGTCCATCCATCCATTATCTTCCACTTTACCCTCTACTAGGGTCGCGGTGGGGTTCCCCATGCCCATCCAGGGGAGAACGTTGTGGGCGCTGGGCAGATACAGCCAGGACAGGATGCCAATCTATCACTGGGAGAATTCAATTGACCTTGATCCATGTTTTTGGACTGTGAGAGGAAACCGGAGAACCCTGAGGAAACCCACACGGACACGGGGAGAACTTGGAAACTCCTCCTAGATTGGGATTTAAACCGGGAATCCCTAGTGCTGAGAGGAGAACATGCTAAACCACTAAGCCACCGTGCCGCCCTCATCTCTATATCCATCCATCCATTATCTTCCGCTTTATCCTATATTAGGGTCGCAGGGGGTTCCCCATGCCCATCCAGGGGAGAACGTTTCGGGCGCTGGGCAGATACACCCAGGACAGGGCAACAATCCTGGGAACACACTCACTCACACAAAACACACTATATGGGGCAATTTGGTTACTTCAATTGACTTGATCCATGTTTTTGGACTGTGGGAGGAAACCGGAGAACCCGGAGGAAACCCACACGGACACAGAGAGAACATGGAAACTCCACCCAGATTGGGATTCGAATCAGGAATCCCTAGCGCTGAGAGGAGAACATGCTAACCACCTAGCCACCATGCCGCCCCCCAATGTGAGTCCATGAGCAAAACCCTCAACCCTCATTGCACCAGAGGTTCTGTGTCATGACTGGTGCTGTGTTCTAACCCCAACCATCAAGTCGCTGTGGATAACTGACTGAACGTTAGAACGGTACTGCGCTGATCATGAAAGCCTGATGGTCTCTCACATGGTGGAGCACACTACGGAACACCAACTCCTTTATTATTGTACACATCCCTGTATATTTACTCTCAGCGTATCAGGGT